>JBBFKN010000416.1:0-29728 GCA_039654755.1 Calcarius lapponicus | reverse complement strand
CTTTCTTTCAGCTCTTGGCTGTGGGAAGATGATTGAAAATGGCACATTGTCTGCACCTGGAATTCTGACACAGCCCCGGCGCAGGCAATTGTGTTTCTGACAGTAACAAGGTGCTCTGGAACTCGGGATCCGGAGACTTTCTGTTCTCCTGCCCTTGCACTTAATGAAACCAGAGTTTGTTTTAGCAAGAAAAAGCCAGAGTTAATTTCAGCTCAGCTCAAACCAGGGGATCCGGAGGCAGGAGCCGGAGCTCGGAGTTATGGGAAAATCCGAGCAGAGGAAGGGATAAGGAGCGCTGGGGAAAGAAAAATCCTTTTCATTTCCCAAGAAGACATGATGAACAGGAGAGAGAGAAAAAAATCACTTGACAAGGCTCTTCTAAAGAGGAAGAATAGTGCAAAGTGCTGGTTAAATTCCCATTGATCCTTCACTCAGCTTCCCATACACATGCGGGTTTGACTACTTGATACTTCCTTTCACTGTCATAAGTAATAACCGAGGGGAAACAATCATTTCTAAATAACTGCCTATGATTCCTCTATTGTAGTGATTAGTGCTGAATAATTATTAGCTGCGCCGCGTTTCTGCGGGGCTGGGAGGCAGCGGGAGCTGCCTATAGACGGTGCCTATAGATGGTGCTCTTGGCCTCGCACAGCCGCTCCTCGCCGGAACCCGCGTCCGAAACCCCCCGGGAATGGGGAAAAAAAGGCAAAAAAAGGCTCTTTTCCCTGCGCTGTTCCCCTGCCGGGGCTGTCGGGGAAGGGATGGCTCTGTTAGATCACCCTGGGAATGGCAGCAGAGGCAGGTTTGGGTGCTGGCAGGGATGGAGCCCGAGGCGATGTCCAAAGCCGTTATCCCGCGCTGGCAGCAGCGCTGCAGGGCTCCGATCACACGGGTTCGTGACCCCCCAAAGGCGGTCACCAAAGGCACAGACAAAGGGAAATTGTGATCCGCGGGCTCCGAGCAGAGCCTGGGCTTTCCCCGGTGCTCCCCAGCCCAGCAGCGCTGGAATAATTAGCTGGAAACAGCCTCTGCATGCAGGAGCACGCTGACCATCAGTGAACAATGAGCAGGAGGCAGACACGGCCTGCAGAGAGGAGAGGAAGGGCTGCTGAGACACCCTGCCCTGCCCTGGGAGGCTCTGCTGCAGGAGCTGCATTGCTGACATCTGCATTTCCCCAGGATGGGTTTTGCAGTGGGGTTTGTGGGGGTTTGCAGTGGGGTTTTGCAGTGGAGTTTGTGGGGGTTTGCAGTGGGGTTTGTGGGGTTTTGCAGTGGGGTTTGTGGGGGTTTGCAGTGGGGTTTGGTTCCATTTGTGGGAATGTGCAGCACAGGAGCTGCACTGGGAGCAGAGAGGGAGAGAGAAAAGCCTGCTCAGGAACCAATGCTGCCATCCTCTGAGTGCCTTCTGCTGCCTCTCCCGGGCTCAGCAGCTGCAGCTCGGGGGCCTCTCCAGGCTGCCCAAGTCCTCAGCTCTGGAGCTGCAGTGAGGGGACCCTTTCTCTGGGGATGGGCAGTGCTGTGCAGGAGCTCTGCCCAGGCTCCCTGAGGGCCCTGCAGGGGCTGCTGAGAGGATGGAGACACTGCTGGCATGGGGAGAGCTCCGACCAACCAGCCAACCTGTGCCTTTCTGCCTGGGGAGGGGCAGCCAGGGCAGGGTGGCACCTGCATCTGCACACTGGGATGCGAGGCATTCCCTGCTGCATTCCCTTTAGGGGTTCCCGAATCCTCTGCAGGGGGCAAACAGCAAAACCAACCTCAGCCGTGTCCTTTTCCACCCAAAACCGCTCTTGCAGGGTCTTGCTGACGTGCACCAGGCAGGGAGATGCAGCGAGGCCGCTGCTGTGGCCATGGTGACAGCAGTGAGGGTGACACAGGCTGGGCTGGAGGGGAACTGTAAGAGGACATTGGGTTGGTTTAGGCACTCAGGTTTGTTGTGGGGGAGGCCCAGGATGATGGCTCTGATTTTTCTCTCGCAGCCGTCCCAGTGTGTAATAGAAAAATGGTTTAAAAATTCCCGATGACAAGAGCTGGCAAGCAGCAATCCATCATGGTATCGATCCCCTCCACCAGTTGCTCTGCTCGGGATCATTCCCATGGCCCTGGCTGGGTCAGGGTCAGCTGCACCGTGGTGCTCCTGCCTTTGAGGAGCACAGGGTCCTGCTGTGGCACGGGCACTGCCTTTTCCTCCAGCTGTTTGACTCCAGGTGTTCCCAAACCCCTGCAGGCTGCTGCAGGTGACCAGTGGGGTGTGAGGTGTTGGAAGATGCTCCTCCCTTTGGGTCCCCTGCAGCTTCCAGCTGTTTCTAAGGCAGGAGGAGAGGCCAGGCTGTGGCTCTGTGGCCGAAGCACTCAAACCCAAGGAGGGGATCTCTGGTTCCCAGCAGTGGGTGCTCACAGCCATGGCCTCTGTGGTTGGGTTCTCTGCTTCCCATGGCCTCTGTGGTTGGGTTCTGGCAGCTTTTGGCAGGAGCTGTGGGGCTCGGTGGCTTCAGGGCCATTGCAGCACTTGCCCAGCTCTGGTTCTGCTGGAGGTGACCTGGCCTTGGCAGAGAACCAGGCTGCCAGCCCCTCCAGGGATGGGAAACTGAGGAATGGAGCCCTCAGGTGCCGCTCCTGCTGCCAGCCCTTCCAGAGGTGGGAAACTGAGGAATGGAGCCCTCAGGTGCCACTCCTGCTGCCAGCCCTTCCAGGGATGGGAAACTGAGGAATGGGGAACTCAGGTGCCGCTCCTGCTGCCAGCCCTTCCAGAGATGGGAAACTGAGGAATGGGGCGCTCAGGTGCCGCTCCTGCTGCCAGCCCTTCCAGAGATGGGAAACTGAGGAATGGAGCGCTCAGGTGCCGCTCCTGCCCCCGAGCTGGAGCCGAGGGGCGCGCAGGGGGTCGGGGCCGGGGCAGAGCCGGCATTCCCGTCCCGCTCCCTGCGCCCCCGAGGCGGGACAGCTGCGGGGCAGCTGCGGGGCTCTGCGGGCACAGCTGCGCCGGGCGGGGGGCGCGGGGAGGCCGCCCGGCCGCCGCGGGGCTTTGTTCCAGCGCGGAGCCGCTGCCGGGCCGCGCTCTGCGGGACGGGGGGCGCAGGTGAGGAGGGGAGGGGGCGCGGGCCCCGCCGGCGGGCTCGGAAGGGTTAAGGCGGCGCGGGGGCGGCGCGGGGGCGGGCGGGGAGCGGCGCGGGGAGCGCGCCCGGGCGCGGGGCCGGCGCGGAGCGGGGAGCGCGCCCGGGCTGGGGCGGGCGGATGCGATCGGAGCCGCGCTCGCCGCACTCGGGCAGCGGCTGCGGAGGCGATGAGAGGCCGGCGGGGCTGAGCCGAGCCGAGCCGCGCCGGGGGAGGCCGAGGGGCTGCGGGCAGCGGCGGCCGCCCGGCCCCGGATTGATTTCCGCGGTGCCGGGGGCCGCCGGCATCGCCCGCGCCGAGCCGGGAGCAGCGGAGCGCCCAGGGCCGGTGAGTGGCGGCGGACGGCGGGGGCTGCCGCCCGCAGGGGTGGGGGCTCCGCCGGGCGTCCCCCGCCCGAGGATGCGGGGACCGGGCTCGGCATCGCTGCGGCCGCGCCGGGCGGCACCGGGGCTGCGGAGCGCGGGGTGGTGCCCGGCGGCTCCGGCCGTGCCCGCGGAGATGCCGGCGGTGCCGGGGAAGGGATGGAGGAGCCCCTCGGAGTGCCCGGTTGCCGGGAACGCAGCGCCCGCCGCCTCCCCGGGCCGCTCCGCGCTCCCGTTAGACATCGCCGCCTCCCCGCTCATCCTGCGGCCGCTCGGCACCGCTCAGCCGCGGTCTGGAGCCGATGCGGCGGGAGAAACTCATCTCCATGAAAAGTTCCTGTTAGCGGGGAGGCGCTTTCTGGAAAACAGCCCTGAATCTTAGGGGGAAAAAACACAAAATCCCCGCTGAAACTTTCCGAAACCCGCGCGAGACCCTTTTTGGACGGTGATGAGGGGACAGGTACCGAAGGCGCTTGTGCTCCCCGGGGGAAATCCCGGCTCCCGGGCGATGCTCCCGGGCTCCGCAGCCCCGGAGCTGCCGGCTGGGTGCCGGTGACAGCCGGGGCTGCTCTGGCTGAGCTGTCCTCGCCGCCGTGACCTCCGTTTAACCTGGCACGGTCAGGCATTGCCGGCTTTGTCTCCGTTCACGCTACGGCCAATAGCCGCGCGTTCCTGGAGGTGAAGTGAGTGATGTTCAATTAATCTGTGTTCTAAGGGGTATCAGAAAGTCAATAGGTTAATTTTAAGCGAGGTGAATAGTAAGTGGCGGAGGGAAAACATCCCCTGTGCGCCCGTGAGCAGCAGCTGAGGCTCGGAGGTGAGGGAACGTGAAGTTCTCCGAGTGCCGTGGTGTGAAACCAGCGCTCCAAGGCTGCTGCTGCTCTTGGCCGGGCACTTGATGCTTCACTGGTGGCTCCAGCGCGCTTGGTAGACCTGGGCTGAGCTGGGGACGAGGTCCTGTCCCTCCTGCTCCGGGTGGCTTCATTGATAACGGTGACTGAAGTGAGATGATGTGACCTACTTAGAGCTGAGGGACAGATGCCTCGCAGGAATCTGTGCCATCCTCGGAACAGATGTTTGGCTTTTTACCTTTAACACAGAGGTGTTAGATCCTTTAGAACTCGACGGGGCTTTTTTTATTTGTCTTTATTGCCGTCCTCCTGCCATTTGTTGTCACTTTGAGGACCCTCGGAGCTCAAACGCGGCACTTTGGGGTGGTGCAGGGGAGCAGATAAAGCAGCTTTGATTCGAGGAGCTCGGCGCGAGCAGCGAGGGACGTGACCCAGCGGTGTCACTTGTGAAACGCCTTATCAGCCGAGGCAGCCATCCCTCCCAACTCCGCCGGCCGCATCCCCGGCGCTGGCTGCGGGAAGATAAACTAACCCAATTTACTCCTCATTGTCTTTACGGTGTTGCTGGGTGTAATTAATCGCGGAGTCCCCCCCGGCTCAGGAGCTGGTGGAAGCAGGTATCGGTGCTGTGTGAGACCTGCACATAACCCAGCGCAGGACGGGAGCAGCCCCGGCCGTGCCGTGCCCCGTTCCCCGGTTACCCCGAGCCCGCTCCGCTCCCGGAGCTCGGCCGGGCCGCGGGACCCGCTCCTGCCCTGCGCTCCTTGACTCTCCTCTGCAAATTGCATTAGGATGTGACAAACGGGCCCGCCAAGCAGCTAAACGGAGATGACATTTGGAGCGCTCTGCCGGGCAGAGCCGGCGGAGTCTCGGGGAAATGTGGGATTTGCAGGCTCTTCCCGGCAGCTCCCGTTTAGGCTCCGCCACGAGGCTTTCCAGAACTTACTTAGGGAACTCCTGTTGCAGCTAAATGTGGGAGTCTCGAGCATGCCTGGGAAAGGTTGCCCAAAAGCTAGGGCAGATGTAGGTGCAGACTGTGTCTCATGCCGTGGGCAGCCGAGATGAGGAGCTGAACCGGGAGAGAAAGCAAAGCCGATATTTAGAAACTGCGTGAGTGGTGAGGAGCTGAAGGTGGGAAGCTGGGCTGGCTGCTGGTGCCAGCGTGACGCTCTGCCGGGGGTGCAGGGGCGCCTTTGTCACCGAGGGGTGATCCTGGGGGTGCAGGGGCATCCCTGTTCACTGAGGGGTGATCCTGGGGGTGCAGAGACACCTTTGTCACTGATGGATGATCCTGAGGGAACAGGGGCACCTTTGTGCAGTGATTCTGGGGGTGCAGAGACACCTTTGTGCACTGAGGGGTGATCCTGAGGGTGCAGAGACACCTTTGTGCACTGAGAGATGATCCTGGGGGAGCAGGGGCACCTTTGTGCACTGATTCTGGGGGTGCAGAGACACCTTTGTTCACCAAGGGATGATCCTGGGGGTGCAAGGGCACCCTTGTTCACTAAAGGATGCTCTCCTGGTGGAGCAGGAGCACCTTTGTCACTGATGGATGCTCTCCTGAGGGAGCAGGGGTATTTTTGCTCACCAAGGGATGATCCTGGTGGAGCAGGAGCACCTTTGTCACTGATGGATGCTCTCCTGGTGGAGCAGGGGTACCTTTGTTCACCGAGGGGTGATCCTGGGGGAGAAGGGTGTCTTTGCTCACTGAGGGATGATCCCGAAGGAGCAGAGGTGCCTTTGCTCACTGAAGGATGCTCTCCTGGTGGAGCAGGGGTACCTTTGCTCACCGAGGGGTGATCCTGGGGATGCAGGGTGTCTTTTCTCACTGAGGGATGATCCTGGCAGAACAGAGGCGCCTTTGCGGGTTTGTGGCTCTCGGAGAAGGGGCCGCTCCACATCCCAACAGCAGCGCGCTCACCTGCCCCTCTCCCCGCGCCTCTCCCGGCACATCCGCGGCCGCTGGAACACGGCGGTGATCAAGCTGCTTTAATTGGCCCCTCTGCAGCCCGAAGGATAAATATGTAATGGGGGAGAGTGCCCCGCTGCTGCTCCCGGCGCCGAGCCTGTCATTTCTGACGGGGCAGGGCGGGCTCCCCTCGCCTCCGCCCTGCCACAGCCGCGCTCCCCCACCTGCCTCCGGCATCCTCAAAAAGAGGGGGAAAAAAACCTGGAAAAAAGATGAACCTGAGCATGCAGTGCTCCTGAGACAGGCCCCTTCACATTTCTAAACACTCTTGATTATTCAGCTAATCTTTATTTCATGGGCCTGTTACAAGAAACACAAACGGGGGAGAAAGTAGAAGGCGGTGACACATTTAAAATACACAAGAAAAGTGCTGGCAGGAATATAATCGTTCTTCTTCCAGCGATATGAAATATTTATGGGCCTAAGTTGTGGCAAGATTCTGTGCCTCCCCTCCCACCTAACTCCGGGATGTTTTTCCCGGTACAACAGGAACCGGGGGCTCTGGTGGTGAACCCTCACAGCCCTGTGCCCCCCTCTGTCTGCAGGGCAGGGCACCCATCTGGCCGGGCACAGCGTCCGTCTGTCCGTCTGTCCGCGCCGGGGAAGGGAAGGGAAGGGAAGGGAGGAGCGGGCCAAGCTGCCCGGCTCAAACGGGAGCAGAGCTGTTACAGTCTGTTAACTCGAAATAATTCAGCAGCGTCCCTTCGGCGAGCTGTGAAAAGCCCCCTTTGAGGTGCCCGTGTTGCGGAGGAGCCGCGGCTCCCCCAGGGCATTCTGCTATTAATTCATTAGATCTGAGGGGTTTTTTTCCTCTCGTCCCCCCTCTTTTCTCTTCCCCACCCCCCCTCCCTGGCAATTCAAACAGTGATGAATGGACAAAAATCCCTCAAGGGAAACATTTTTTCACTTAGTTACAAAGATTTCATGGCTAATTAGAGTAAATGTGGTTTTTAGAGTGTTAATCTCTTAACCAGCTTGGCTGGGAGGCCACCGCCACCACAGCAAAGGGGAGGGCGGGGGGACCAAGGGGGACCAGGGCGCTCCCGACCCCTCGGGGCTGGGGCGGGCTCGGCGCCCCCCGGAGCATCCCCGGCACCTCCTCGGGTGGGTGCCAGCTCCAGGGTGGGCGCAGCGCGCCCGGAGCCCTCGGGGCGCCCGGGGAGCCGCGGCTGAAAAGCGCAGCGGGACCCGAAGGGAATCCAGGGCAGCGCAAATAAACGGATTTACAGCGGGATGGTGCCGCAGGGACTCGGGCCGTGTCCCCGCGTGTGGCGGTGTCACAGAGACACAGAGGCCCTGCCGCCTCTCCCAGCGCTGAGCGCGGGCGCACAGCGGGTCCGTGTTGCCAAAGGTGTTCCGTGGTGGAAATCTCTCCTCTTGCGGCTGTGGAGGGATTTATCTTCTTTATTTCTCTGTTCTCCCCTCCTGGCATCCGCATCTCAGCCTGGTTTTGGCTGCAGCTCCGGTGGGAAATGGCCAAAGGGGCAGAGGAGCTCCCGAGGCTGCTCCCCCGGCAGCTCCCACCCCACAGCCAGCCCGGGCTGGGAGCTGGGGTGGGATGTGGGCTTGAAATTCCTGCTCATCCCACTAGAGGGGATCCTCTGGATCCAGCTAAACCCGAGCGCGAACCCGGCAAGGAGCGGGGCCGGTGGGGCGCAGGGCTGGAGACCCGAGCCGGGGGCACGGGGGGGTTTTGGTGCTTTTCGGGCATTCCCGGCGATCCGGGCTGGCTCTGGCCGTGTCCTCGCTCCGTGCCCGCGGCTCCTGGGCCCGGCTGGGGCGAGGCTGCTCCAGCGGCATCCCCGAGGAAGAACAACTTCCCCGAGCACACCAGCGCAACACGTGTGAGCGATGGAGCCGATGTGTGCTCCCTGCGGGGCTGGAAATGCCGAGCCGGTACCGGGATGAGCCGGGGATGGGGGGCTGGGAAAGAGGAGCCCTCCCTCCTTATCAGAGAGAGCCCATCTCGTGTTTCTCCCTGTAATCGCAGCTTCTGTTTGGCTGAAATCGACCTGCGAGGGGGGAGTGAAAAGCGAGATAAATGTATCCTACTATGAAAATTTAATCCTGCTTTGCCTGGGCTAAAATTGCATTCAGAGCTGCAGATAAAAGGCATCAGAGCCACGTTATGAAAAGGTCCAGATGATCTCTGGAGGCACGGGGAGGGTGAGCCCGGGAGAGCCCTGGCAGGGCTGTGCCGTACCCGGGTGGCAGCCACTGCTGCCCCTCCTTGCCTGGCACTGCCCCTGCCCAGCTCCCTGCTAGGGGCACCCTCAGCTCCATCTCCCCGTTTGCCGAAGGAGAAGGTTCCTGCAGGAGTTTTCCCTGTGGAAGTTCTGTCATCCGCTGATCCCAGCTCGCTCTGCACCGTGCTCTGTGCCTGCCAGCTCCTAAACCCTCCGTGCCCAGGGATGACCCCGCCGTGCTCCTCAGTGCCTGGGCAGCTCCTGCAGCCCAGGAGAGGCTCTGCAGAGCTCCAGCCATTCCCAGAGGGAGCCTGGAGCCATGCCCAGCCCCGTGTGGGCTTGGGGGGCCCTGTCCCAGCCAGGCCCTGCTCTTTGGGGCCAGCTCCGTGCTGTGTTTGCTGTGACAGCAGCTTCCCGGGAGGGAACGTCCCCTCCCAGCCCTTTTCCTGCTCCAGCCCCGTTTCCCCACTTCATAAAAGTGAAAGGTGGCGTCTGAGTAAATATTGCCCTGACCTCTCACCTTGGCTGCTCCCGCTGCTGCTGCTGCTGCTGCTGCTGCTTCCCCAGGGCTCCCCTGCTCTGCCCCGGGGCTGTGCTGGGAGCAGGGGGCTCTGGGGGGCTCTGGGGGGCTCTGGGGGGCTCAGAGCTGGAACAGAAGCCTGGTGTCTCACAGCTGAGCTGGACAGGAAGGGCAGGGTCCAGCCTGGCTGCCCCAGGCACGGTCAGTGCTGTCGGGTCAGCGTGGGGAGCACAGTGAGCTCTGTCTGTGAATGTGACAGCCACCAGCACCGTCCATCCCCGTGCCACAGCCCTGCCAGAGCCTGGGGGAGCCAGGCAGGTGCTGCTCTGGCAGGAGCCTCTGTGGGAGCCCACGGCAGGGAGAGCTGAGAGTGGGTCCAGCCTGTGCCCCTCTGTGTGACCTGGAAGGGCTCTCCCAGGGCTGGACCAGCGTCTCCCACCTGCCCCGGGCTGGAACCATGCATGGGGATCAGCAGGGGGAATGCTGGGGGTGTGTGTGACAAATCCAACCCCGTTTTCCTGCTGAAGGGGCAGCGGATGGGAGAGCTAGTGACCGTCCTTGGCGAGGCCGTTCCTGCCCAGGTTGGAGCAAACTGCTCATTTTCCCCCAAACTGCCCAATTTCATTCTCCTGCGGCCCCTGTGCGGCCCAGGGTTTGCACAGCAGCAGTTTAACCCCCGCAGTGCCAGTGCCAGGCTCTGGAGCCCCGTTTCCCTGCCCGGGGAGGCTCAGGAGCACAGGAAAGCCGCTGGCTCTGCCGGAGGAAGCGCGGCCACCGCGGCCCCGTCACTCCCTGACTCAGCGTGGAAGAAGTTCCTCCTGTCATTTCCAGCCTGGGAACAGATTCCTGCAGGGAGATTGATGGGCAGTTCCTGCTCTGCCATCGCCGGAGCCCGCGGCCATCCCCTGTGTGCCGGTCCTGCTGGAGGGCACCGGGCACCCCGCGAGGGAAGGGCACACATCTGGAGGGGTTTTCCAGCTCTTCCTGAGTCTCCCTGCTTTGCTTTGTTCACCTGGGAATGAGCTTCCGAAAAGTGAGTCTGAGCTTTTGAGGTTAATGCCTGGACAGCACTTAAAGGAGGCTCTGAGTTGTTTGGGTTTGTGTGGATTTCTGGGCTCTCGGGGTTTGCCTTGGCAGGGTTCCCTTCGAGCCCAAAGTGGCCATTTCCCCTCAGGATGGGAGGCAGGGATTCTGGGAATTGGTACTTGGGAAGCTGTGGTGACTGTGAGTGTGCTGGTGGCAGGGTTCAACCCCCCAGGTGATGGCTCTGAAATCAGCCTTTTCCCACTTTTTGGGGAACATTTGCACCCAGCAGAGCCCAGGGGCTGGGTGCTTGCCCAGGTAGCCCAATACGAGGGGTTCACGTGTGGCCAGCTCGTGTGAAGAGCTTTGTTCCCCGTGGCTGGGCAGATTTATTGGTGTCAGAGCAGAGGAACAGGGAGCTGGCTGAGGAACAGGGATGTTACAGTTCAACTCCATAAAACACGCCGGCTGTCTCCTCTGCTCACTCATCTGCCAAGTCCCCAAAAAGTCGCAGTGACAGGAGCAGAGGATGGAGCTCTGCCCTCATGATCATATTTCCTGTCTTTGCTGGCTTATGTCACAGCCTGGAATGTTATTTGAACAAAAAAAAAATAGCCTGCGAATTTCCTTTTGATTTTAATGGAAGTGTGAAGAGGTGGGGAGGAAAAGGGAGCGTGCCTGGAGCTTTCCTAACTGCCTCGGTTATTCTTATACTTCAAATATGCCATTTCACAGCTCTGAAGTCAAAACACAGAACTGTGGAATGGTCTGGGCTGGAAAGGACCTCGAAGGTCCCTTCCCTGGAGTGTCCCAGGCCAGGCTGGATGGGGCTTGGTGTAACCTGGGACCGTGGAAGGTGTCCCTGCCCATGGCAGGGCTTGGAACTGGATGAGATTTCAGGTCCCTTCCAACCCAAACCAGTCTGTAATTCCCTGATAAACCCAGAGTAAGCAAACTGCCAGTGAGAGCTTTTCAAAGTCCACCTTGGGATGAGGAATCTTGTGTTTGCCTTAAACCTTCCAAAACCCCTGACTTTTGCTGTCTGCCCCTCTGGATTTCCAAGTGGATTTAACACCAGGGGCATCATCCCTTGTGGGACTGGAGCTGGAAAACCACGCCAGCAACGAGCTGGGCTGGGAGGTGCTGTGGCAGAGCAAGGGGCACTGCAGCTTCTCTGTGTCCCTGCTGGGAAGTTTCCCTGCAGCTCTGGAGGAGTTAATCCCAGCAGCAGCAGCAGCAGCGAGGAGCAGCCCTCTCCTGGAGTGCTTGGCTGCTGAGGAGCCTCCTGGAGCAGGGATTGTGTTCAGAGGCTGCTCAGCGGTGACAGCTCCAGACTGTCCTTAAAAATCTCTCAGCAACCGAGGAGCTGGGGCCAAACTCGCCGCGCTCGGGGGCAGAGAGAGGCAGCAGCCCCTGGCGCGTCCCCCGGGCCAGAATGAGGTGCTGCTACAAGGGCTTGTGTAACTCTGCTTTTCAGGGCAGGAGCTGTGTGCCAGGGACAAGTTCTGTGTGACAGGGACAAGTTCTGTGTGACAGGGACAAGTTCTGTGTGACAGGGACAAGTCGGTCCCGTTGGATGAATTCCCCGCGGCCGAGGTTGGGCTCGGCTCAGCAGCGCCAGAACAAACTCCCTGGGAGAAACAACAGCAGAGGCTCTGCTGAGGGCTTCCAAGGGGGTTGTGTAACTTGGTTAAAAACCAAAAAACAAAAAAGGGATAAAAATTGGCCCAGGCCAGGGTGCTGGGTCACGGGGAGGTTTGGCCGCAGGAGGGACAGGCTGGGGGGAATTGCAGGGACCTTGCAGAGGGCGGATTTCACTTCTGGATGTGTTGGATTTTAACCATTCACTGCCTCACAGGCCTGCACCAAGGAGCTCTGTGTCAATCCTGCCATTGAAATGAGATTGAATTGACTTTTAGAAAGGAATGGACTCCCTGGGGTGAGTCCTTATGGCACGGGGCTCTGGGCAGCTCACCTGCCCCAGCAGAACCTGCTCCCACACCCTCTGAGCTGCACAAATCTATTGGAAACAAAACAATTTCCACCTAATTTCCTTCTCCTCCCAAGATTAAAAAAAAAAAAACATTATTTTTATCCCAAACTGCAAAATTTTAACATGAGAAGAAGCAGAATATTGGCTCATTTGTTCATCCCTGCGAATTCCTGTTTCATTCTCTGCAAATTCCCATTATAAACGTGACACTTGGGCAGATTATCTGCTTT
Source organism: Calcarius lapponicus (assembly GCA_039654755.1). Lineage (NCBI taxonomy): Eukaryota > Metazoa > Chordata > Aves > Passeriformes > Fringillidae > Calcarius > Calcarius lapponicus. Next base: position 17,480 of record JBBFKN010000416.1, on the reverse strand, counting down.
AGCCATCGTGTTACTGAGGGGGATATCACATTAATTTCCTTGTCATTGCGTTTGTTCTCATCTGTGTGGGATCATTTAGTTCAAAGTCTTGTGATCCTTAACGTAACTCAGTTGGTTTTTGCTTCTGGCTTCGAAGAAGACAAAGGGAGCAGCACTCAGTGCTCCTGGATTTTCCAGAATCACTGATTTCCCTCAGACCTGGGAGGTTCTTTTTGGCCAGGCATCTCAGCTGGGTAGTTTTGGTGGAAGTTCCACAGGTTTTGGGCCAGAGACAGCTCCAATTGTTGAGTTTTGGCTTTGCCCCCCAGTTCTCGAGCTCTGTGGGAAGGTTTTGGGGATCTGGAGGAGCAGTCTGTGGTTGTAAAGGGGGGTTTTATAAAACTGAACCAGCTGAGAGCGGTGCCATGGCCCTCACGAGTTGTTTTGTTGCGTTTTTGGAGGAAACTCCTTTTGTGATGTGTCCCTGGGCTTGCCAAAGGCGCCCTGCCACAAATTCGGCCGTGGCTTCTCTCCCTGTGGGATCCTCTGTGCATTTTATGGAGTTTTTGTGCTCGGTTCTTGACCCACCTTGGGGCTGTGTCCCCTCAGGGGTGGCAGGGTGGCTCTAATCCCATTGCTGCTCTGTCCAAGCAGCGCCCTGGGGATGTGGGGACACCTGGGACGGGGCTGGGGCACCTCCCTGGGGCAGAGCTGAATGTCCTGGGGGTTTGGGGACACCTGGGACGGGGCTGGGGCACCTCCCTGGGGCAGAGCTGAATGTTCTGGGGGTTTGGGGACACCTGGCATGGGGCTGGGGCACCTCCCTGGGGCAGAACTGAGCACAGGGGTGCTGAGGGCTCCGGAGCAGGCAGGCAGCCTGTGAATTATGGCCTCACACGTCCTGAAGGATTTATTGTTTTCCGGCAGGGCTGGAGCCTGTCCCGCAGGCAGGAGGGGGAGGAAGTGACTCAGTTGCTCTCCAGACAAGTGCAGCTTTGAGCTGCAGGGAGGCAGCAGCAGCAGAGGGTGTCCTGAGGGAATTCCTGGGAATTGCTGCTGCTCTGGGTGGGATGGGCAGGGAGAAGGCCAGGCTGGGCAGCGGGGTGGGGATGTGACAGCAGAGCAGGGGACAGGGGAAGGTGCCACGGAGCAGGGCGAGGCTGTGGGTGCTTTCCTAAGTGCCTCGGTTACTCTTATAATAACAGGAATAACCAGGGCAGTCATGCAGGGCTGGAGCAGCTGCAGCAGCCCATGGCCAATCGATTGCCACGCCAGGGGCACAGCGTGGGACACAGCCCCAGCAGCTTCCAGGGGCTTTTAGGGGATATTTCCCACCTCCACACGGTGACCCTTCCTGAGTGGGTGCTGCAGCTCCCAAGCCTCCTCTCCTGTCACCCCCGTTGTCCCCACAGTGCTGCTGTTTGTGCCCTGCTCTGAGCTGCACAGGGATTTATGGAGCTCCTGACTTTGCTCAGGCTTTTGGGATATCTCATCCATCAAAGTGTCCAGCCCCTCTTTAGCCTCAGACCTCGTGGCTGATGTCAGACGTGGACGTCAGCAGCTGCTTTCTCCATCTCAGTCTCGGCTTGGTTGGAGACAGAGAAGTTTTTAAATGACAGAGATCCTTAGCAAAGAAACGAGAGTTAGTGTTAAAAATAAAGAAAACAAGACAGCTCGTTTCATCTAAACAGAAGGGTTATTAAACAGGCTTGAATTAATCAGAGACCTGCCAGAGCTCTGAAATTGAAAAGCAGGGCAGAGGAGCAGGGAGCACACTAGTGTGAAGGAGCCACTTTCTCAAGCAGACATTGATGGCCCAACGCTCTGGGAGAGGAGCTGATGCTCAGCTGCTGGTGGCACGGGGGGGAGGTGGCTCCAGGCTTTGGGGTCCTTGCCTGGAGCTCAGGCCATGAGGCTGGGGGCACCTGCCCCCCTGGGAGCCCCCAGCCCCCAGATCAGCTTGGTGCTGAGCCTGGGAGATAAACCTGGGTTGGTGCTGATAGAGGGAGATAAACCCAGCTTGGTGCTGAGACAGGGAGATAAACTTGGCTGGGTGCTGATCCTGAGAGATAAACCAAGTTTGGGGCTGATTTCAGGAGATAAACCCAGCTTGATGCTGATCTCAGGAGATAAACCCAGTTTGGTGCTGATTTCAGGAGATAAACCAGCTTGGTGCTGATTTCAGGAGATAAACCAGCTTGGTGCTGATTTCAGGAGATAAACCCATCTTGGTGCTGATCCCAGGAGATAAACCCCGCTTGGTGCTGATCCCGGGAGATAAACCCATTCTAGAGGGTCAGGGAGCTGCACCAACCCTGCCCAGAGGTCCCTGAGGCCCAGCCCCGCTGGTGAGGGTGACCCAGGGCTGCTTTGGGGCACTGAGCCCTGGGCAGCAGCTTTGCCCGATGCCCCTGTCCCGCCCTGCGGTGGGAGTGCAGCCAGGGTCACAGCCCAGAGCTCTGCTGCACCATCTCTGTCACTGGAGTCCCATTTAATGTGGAGCTGGGGCTCTGCACTTGCCTGTGGTGTGCCTGGAGCGAGGCCAGCAGGAGCTGCTGCTTGTTCTCCCCCTGCAGCTCGCCGTGATCCTCCCTCGTGCGGCTCTGGGCTCTCCGGTAATGAACTGCAGCTGGATGTCACCTGGGGACACGGGGCTGGGGAGATAAAACTCCCTGCCTCGCCACTGGGACCTTTTGCTTAGCCCTGGGCAAATCATTGCATCGTTTAATCTGCTCGCACCCGAAGGTCAGCAGCCATTAAATTCCATTTTGCTGGGAACGAAGCCCATGAATAATCAAAGGATGCTCAGGTGCACTGCTGGAGAGGTGGGTAAAGCTCAGTCCAGCAGGACTCAGGTAGGAAACTAGAAAAAGCACTTTCTGAGGCCCGTAAAACTGACCCAGATTGCCTGGAGGGGTTGTGGATTCTGTTTCTGGGGGTCCTTGAGGACTCTTTAGAGAACACCAGCGCAGTGATGGCTCTAACAGCTGGGCCTGCAGCAGGAGCTGTTACACATCACAGCTCTCCATCCCACTTTGCTCTTTCAGCATCATCCAGCACCAGTGACCTGTTTACACAGGTCTGGCTGAACCCCAGCCTCCCCAAACCTGACTAAAGCAGCCATGAAAGCTCAGAAGTGTTGAATTTCCCCTTGGTGTCAGACTTCAAGGCAGCCGGGGCGGGCAGGCTCTGCTCTGCTCCGTGTCAGGCTGTCACCAGCCTGGAGCCTGGGGAGTGGAGCCCTCCTTGGGCAGTTCTGCACTGGATTCCCCAGAGGAACAGCAGCTCCTCTTCCCCTGGATCTTCAGAGGAACTGAAGGAACCATCCTTTTCTCCAGGATCCAACAGAACCACCCCTGCCACTGCAGGAGGGCTGAGCCACAATTCCAACGGGACTGTGCCAGCACCCTGACCCACAGGGTGTCAGGCTGTGCTCTGACTCTGGCAGTGTTGGCTTAGTTTATTGCATTGTTTATTTTATCCTTTTATTTTCTTCCCTAGTAAAGAACCCGTGTTAGACAGTGACCTTCTACTCTAAACCAATCCCAAAGTGCCAGCAGAAGATGGAGATCAAGAAGAAGAAGAAGAAAGGCTGGACACACCCAAGTCCCTCCATCCTGTCCCCAAAACCCCCATACTAAAAATCCCAAAATCGACATTTTCACCCTGTGATCATTTTATTATTACACTATTCAAACTTCTGTGACTTTCAGATCCTCATACAAAGCTGGTAACTTGCTCCAGGGGTCACAATCCAATCCCCAGGTGTTCTGGGCTGCATGTCAGGGTCTCCGAGCCCCCAGCAGGGTCCTGGCAGCCCTGGACACTCAGAGGGATGCGCTGAGTTCCGACAGCCCTGGTTTGTGCAGCAAACCTGGGGCAGCACCAGGGTGGCACTGGGTGTGCTGGGTCCTTGTGCTGCCAGCTGCAGCTCCAAACCTGGGTTTTCTGGGTTTTCTGTTCCTCTGGCCCCGTTGGGGTGTGTGTCACAGGAGGGAGGTGGAGGGGAGAGCTTTGCACAGTGTGTGCTGTGTAAACAAATATCTGGGCTCGGGACAAATTTTGTGCATAACTCCTGTGATGTTGTTTGTTATCAGGGAAATGCCTTTTCGTGGCTGGGCTCTGTTCTTCCCCTCCTCTTCCTTGTCCCAGGCCTGGAGGAAGCAATAATCACAATGCTGTGCTTTGCCCTCTTAACTCTTTCTCAGAAGGCTGTGGATGCCATCCCTGGGAAGGAGCAGCCCTGGGAAGGGGGGACAGAGCTCCTGGCACGGCCCTGCCCTGGCTGCCAGCACACAGCAGGGACAGGGCCAGCCAGGAAGGTGCATTTTGGTCCAAAGGGTTCAGGTTGTGCTTTAGGAAAAGCTTGTTATTTGTCATCCCCGTGGGGAAACCTCTGCAGAAACCTCACCAGGCTCCTCACTGGTGATTTACAGCCTGTTCTTATTGTTGATGGAGTCAAAATATTAACAGAAGAAGGCCAAGAGGAGGTGGTGGGAGGCATCCTCGTGGCACTGTGTTACAGAATTCCAGTTATTCACACCAAGGTGCCAGTAACTGCCCTTGGGTCAGGCCCTTGGGTGCTGTGGTGGCTGTGGTGGCCTGGCCAAAGAGCAGCACTGAGCATCCAGACCTCTGATCCACGCTGGAAACATCCCAGGGCTTGGAGGAGCTTCCATCAGACACTTTGGCTCCGACTTTTTGCCTAATTAAACGCAAACCCCATTAATTATGGCAAGGTCTTCCTCCAGAGCTGACAAATGTGTGCTGAGCGTCACTCCTTGGAGGGGATCAATCACTGCAGCAGCTTCAGCACCTGGAAAGGTTTCACAGGAAAATTCCCCGTGTGCTGCAGGAGGGATGAGGGCCCAGCATCTGCGTTCCCTCCTGCTGCAGGCAAATGGCCAAACTCGGGGCTTTGCCCTCATCCCCAGAACGGAGCCAGCAGGAGGGGAAAGGCTCGGGCTGGTGCGAGAGGGCTGTGCCAGAGGGTTTGTCCTGCCTGAGGGTTTGTCATGGGCAGCCTGCCCTCCTGGTGACCCCTGGGGCAGTGCAGGGGGGGGTGACAGGCTGGTCAGCCTTTGAGCGGTGCTGGGGGTGTCACAGCCTTGGGGCAGTGCTGGGGTGTCACAGCCTGGTGACCCCTGGGGCAGTGAAGGGGGGTGTCACAGCCTGGTGACCCCTGGGGCAGTGAAGGGGGGGATGTGACAGCCTGGTAACCCTTTGAGCAGTGCTGGGGGTGTCACAGCCTGGTGTCCCTTTGGGCATTGCTGGGGGTGACAGCCTGGTGTCCCTTTGGGCAGTGCTGGGGGGGGTGACCAAACTCGGGGCAGTGCTGGGGTGTCACAGCCTGGTGTCCCTTTGGGCATTGCTGGGGGTGACAGCCTGGTGTCCCTTTGGGCAGTGCTGGGGGGCTGTGACAGCCTGGTGACTCCTGGGGCAGTGCTGGGGGTGTCACAGCCTTGGGGCAGTGCTGGGGTGTCACAGCCTGGTGACCCCTGGGGCAGTGAAGGGGGGGATGTGACAGCCTGGTAACCCTTTGAGCAGTGCTGGGGGTGTCACAGCCTGGTGTCCCTTTGGGCATTGCTGGGGGTGACAGCCTGGTGTCCCTTTGGGCAGTGCTGGGGGGGGGTGACAGCCTTGGGGCAGTGCTGGGGTGTCACAGCCTGGTGTCCCTTTGGGCATTGCTGGGGGTGACAGCCTGGTGTCCCTTTGGGCAGTGCTGGGGGGCTGTGACAGCCTGGTGACTCCTGGGGCAGTGCTGGGGGTGTCACAGCCTTGGGGCAGTGCTGGGGGTGTGACAGCCTGGTCACCCTTTGAGCAGTGCTGGGGGTGACACAGCCTTGGGGCAGTGCTGGGGGTGACACAGCCTGGTGTCCCTTTGGGCAGTGCTGGGGGTGACACAGCCTGGTGTCCCTTTGGGCAGTGCTGGGGGTGACACAGCCTGGTGTCCCTTTGGGCAGTGCAGGGGGGTGACACAGCCTGGTGTCCCTTTGGGCAGTGCTGGGGGTGACACAGCCTGGTGTCCCTTTGGGCAGTGCAGGGGGGTGACACAGCCTGGTGTCCCTTGGGGCAGTGCTGGGGGTGTCACAGCCTTGGGGCAGTGCTGGGGGTGTCACAGCCTGGTGACCCTTTGGGACAGTTCTGGGGGTGTGACAGCCTGGTGTCCCTTGGGGCAGTGCTGGGGGGATGTGACAGCCTTGGGGCAGTGCTGGGGGTTTCACAGCCTGGTCACCTTTGGGGCAGTGCTGGGGTGTCACAGCCTGGTGTCCCTTTGGGCAGTGCTGGGGTGTCACAGCCTGGTCACCCTTGGGGCAGTGAAGGGGGGAATGTGACAGCCTGGTGTGCCTTTGGGGCAGTGCTGGGGTGTCACAGCCTGGTGTCCCTTTGAGCAGTGCTGGGGTGTCACAGCCTGGTGTCCCTTTGGTCAGTGCTGGGGGGCTGTGACAGCCTGGTGACCCTTTGGGCAGTGCCCCTGTCCCCACTCCCAGCCGTGAGCCTTATGGGGCTGTAAACAGCCAAAAGGGCAGAACCACCCCCAGCTCCCAGAGCAATCCCAGCCCCTCCTGGGCGGCTCTGTCGTTCCTCAGGAGGCTCTGTTCAGGATCACAGCCCCCACAAAGCCAGCGTGGGATTTATGGCCCAATCTGCTCCTCGCTGTGGTGCCTGGGGACCCTGGTGGCCTCTGGGGACAGAGAAAGGACAGGCAGGGGAACGCTTGTGGGGCTGGGAGGGTGAGGATGAGGATGGAGACGGGGGGTCAGTGCAGGTTCTGGGGTCAGTGAGGCGCTGGGGGTGTTTGCTGTGTCCTGGGGGTGCTGGGGCACACCCAGAGGGGTGAAACAGCCCAAAAGCCGGATCTGAGGGGCCGGGGTGATGGGTGTAAATCACTGCTCACCAGAGCAACCCCACCCCCAAAGAAAAGCCCCCTCAGCACCAGGCAAACGCAGCTGCCACACTGGTGACATCAGAATTGTGCCTTTGAGCCCTCATTGGCCGCAGGAGATTCTCTTGTTGTTGTGGCTTTAATTTTCCTTTTTTTTTTTTTTTTTTTTTTTTTTTGGGGGGGGGTCTGCACAAAATGCCGCTAATGACAAACTGTGGTGCCCGTGAGTGAGTGACAGCTGAAATGAGAGAAATGACTAATGGTGCCTCCTGAAGCCCTGTCACATGGAGATTAAATGAGCCCTTTTTTCTTCCCCCCTCAATGAGAATCATGGGCATTTGAATAATAATATTATAGTCTCCATTAGGATGACAGTGGGGGAAAAAATCGGCTCAGACCTGTGATTATTCCTTCAATCTAATAATTATTTAAATACCAGATAACTCCTTTCAGCCTAATTGAGGCCTTTCAGCTGCTTGGGTTTATATTGTGTCCCTGAATTTACTCTCTCTTTCACCTTGCGTTACTAATAGCTGCAGATTGCTTCTGAGGCTGTATTTTAAAACTCTCTTCAGGAGAAAAAAAAAGGAAAGAAAGAAAGAGAGGGAAAATTAATGATCAAATGGTATTAAGGGTGAGAGTTAAAACCACCCATTCTGCTGGTGTTTAACTCCCCAGGTGTTTGGCCTCCTCCACAGGGATGGGTTGGGTCGGGAGGGACCTTGCAGCCCATCCAGGGCCATTTAATCCAGTAGAAATCCCAGACTGGTCTGGGTTGGAAGGGGCCTTAAAGCCCATCCAGTGCCACCCCCTGCCATGGGCAGGGACACCTTCCACCATCCCAGGCTGCTCCAAGCCCCATCCAGCCTGGCCTTGGGCACTTCAGGGATGCGGCAGCTGCAGCTGGCAACCTCTGCCAGCCTCTCCCTGCTCCTGGAGCCAGGAATTCTCCCCAAAATCCCAGCTGAGCCTCAGAGGGAGCGGGTCCCTGTGGCTTTGGGGTCTGCCCTGCTCAGCCCTGCACCCTCCCCTTGTCCCCCAGCCCTGGGGACAGGAGCTGCCCCGGGGTGACATGGATCCTGGGGAGGATGGCAGCTCATGGCCACCCTGCCCAGGGAGAGGATGGCAGCTCATGGTCACTCTGCCCTGCTCAGATCATGGGTGACACAGGTCCAGGGGAGGATGGCAGCTCATGGCCACCCTGCCCTGCTCAGATCATGGGTGACACGGATCCTGGGGAGGATGCAGCTCATGGCCACCCTGCCATGCTCAGATCATGAGTGACACAGGTCCGGGAGGATGGCAGCTCATGGCCACCCTGCCATGCCCAGATCATGGCCCTGGGGTGACACAGGTCCGGGGAGGATGGCAGCTCATGGCCATCCTGCCCAGGGAGAGGATGGCAGCTCATGGCCACCCTGCCGTGCCCAGATCATGGGTGACACAGGTCCAGGGGAGGATGGCAGCTCATGGCCACCCTGCCATGCCCAGATCATGGGTGACACGGATCCTGGGGAGGATGGCAGCTCATGGTCACTCTGCCATGCCCAGATCATGGGTGACGCGGATCCTGGGGAGGATGGCAGCTCATGGCCACCCTGCCCTGCTCAGATCATGGTTCAGAGGCAGATGCTCCTCCCTGGATGATCTCTCTGCCGCTGGCAGTGGCTGCTCATGAGTGCCCTGCCAAACCTTCCCTGTGAGGCAGAGCCAGGGGCTGGCTCACAGCTGACAGCTCTGCTGGGTTTGGGATGGAAACGTGGCTGGAAAAGACCTAAAACTGCTGTGGAACCACACACCCAGATGCGTGTAAAGTTCAATTATTTCAATGCATTCATTTCTAGCCTGCACTGTCCTTGTGTCACTTTGCAATGGAACGACTTTTTAAGAACTGGAAGCAGGAAGATCGAGTGTGCAGGGCCCTGCAGCAGGGCCTCCCTGCTCTCTGTGGGGTCAGGCCCTTTTGGGGCTCCCCTTGGCATGGCCCACGACTTGGGGCACTCTGGGGGCGCAGGCAAAGCTGCTCTGAGCCCCCTGTGCCCCGTGCTCAGGTGTCAGTGGCCACTTGTGTCACCAGCACAGAGAGGACACTCCAAAAGGGAGCCCTTTGGTCTGTGCCATTTGGAAAGATCCTGGAAAGATCAGGGAATGGTGCTGGGGTGCTCACTCAGAGATGTAGAGGGAAGAGCCTGGTGCTGCTTGGGGGTGTGGGGAGGGCACAGCGAGTGTGTAAATAAATAATATATTTTTAAAATAATAAATATATATTATAAAATATATATTTATAAAATATAATATGTAAATATATTAAAATATATAAAAATAAATATATATGTTTTTAAAAATAAAGAAAAGTAATAATATTTTAAAATGTATTATTTATTATATTATATTAAAACTATACTAAAAGAATAGAAGAAAGGATTTCATCACAAAGCTGGCTAAGAATAGAATAGAAAGAAAATGATAACAAAGGTTTGTGGCTCGCTCTCTGTCCGAGCCAGCTGGGCTGTGATTGGCCATTAATGAGAAACATCCACATGAGACCAATCCCAGATGCACCTGTTGCATCCCACAGCAGCAGATAACCATTGTTTGCATTTTGTTCCTGAGGCCTCTCAGCTTCTCAGGAGGAAACATCCCAAGGAAAGGATTTTCCATAAAACGTGTCTGTGACTCCCAGAGGGTGGCAGGGCCCGTGTCCTCCCCGGGACAGACAAACTGCCAAGGTGGGAATGCTGAGCCTGGCAGCGAGGGGGAAGCAGCTGGGGAAATGTGTCCCTGAGCAGAATGAGAAAGCCATTAGGGCTGCCTGTCCTGTCGTGTCTCCTGTCAGCAGGGACAGAGCTCCTTTGTCACCTCTCAGGAACAGCCGTCTCCGCTGCCGGCAGGAACAAGGCTAAAGAGAGAGCGGCTGTGGGTGACACCGCAGCTCCGAGCGCCCCTGCAGGGCTGGGAATTGGTGGGAATTCCAATGAAACCGAAGCAGGAGCGGCAGCGGGGGCTCAGAGCTGCAGAGGGTTCCCGTGGGGCGTGCGGGATGAGATGGGTGCAGAGCGGCGCCGCATCCTCAGCCTCTCCCCGGCGCTGGGGTGACCCCGAGGTGAGGGAGGATTCTCTGAAGTGGTGCCTTTGCCTGCCCAGCCTGGAGCACGTCAGGAATGCATGATTTGGGATAAAGGAGAACTTTGTGGTGCTTTTCTCGCACTCAGACACCTCCATGGGCAGGTCAAGCCAGCTGCTGTAGCCTGGTGGTGTCTGCCCTGCTGGCAGGGCTTGCTGGCTGATCTAACCGTGCGCTCCCACCTTGGTGGCAGCTGCTTTTTGGCAGGAAAGTACCTTGTGAAGGAGCTCCTGCCTGAAAAGCACCTGCTTGAGAGGCACTTCTGGCTCTGGGGAGGCTTTGAGGGGAGATGTCAGCGCCTTCAGTGTGTGCTCAATGAGCTTGCCTGCACGAGGCTTCTTCCTCAGCTTCCCAAATTAAATCAGGGAGGGTTTAAAGGTAAAGAACAGCTCTTATTTCCTCTGCTGCTTCCAGCAACACACCCTGCAGGAGACATCCTTTCAGCCAAGATTGCAGATGGGTGGTTGGGGCTGTGAGCTGCAGGCTTTGTCTTGGGCTGGAGCTGATTCTCCCCTCCCTGTCTGAGCAGAGCATGTTCTAAACAGCCAAATTAAGATGCAGGGGCTGAAACAAGTGGCAAAGCATCAAGCCTGAACTGTTCTCCACTAAGTTATGGACTCGCTTAATTCTCGCTGTGCTTAGAGACATCCTCCCTTTATCTCAAGGACTGTGTAATTAGAAAGCCTCCTTTGAATTTTATCTGCAGGGCACACGGGATCTAATCCTTGGCCCTGGACGGTTCTTCTCTCCACAGAACCATGTGAGGGACGTTGCCGGGGCTCAGGACGCGCGCGGGGGACACGGAGCTCTCCTTTCCCAGGATGGATCAGAGGAGGACCTGGCCTCGGCTACTGGACTCTGACGGCTGCTCAGTGGCTCTGCTCTGCCTCCTCCTGGCATCGCTGTCCCGGGACGTGTCCAGCAATGCCTCCTTCAACACTTTCCACTCGGAGAACCGGGACTGGACGTTCAACCACCTGACGGTGCACCGGGGCACCGGCGCCGTCTACGTGGGGGCCATCAACAGGGTCTACAAGCTCTCGGGGAACCTGACCATCCTGGTGGCTCACAAAACCGGTCCCGAGGAGGACAACAAATCCTGCTACCCGCCCCTCATCGTGCAGCCCTGCAGCGAGGTCCTGACGCTCACCAACAACGTCAACAAGCTGCTCATCATCGACTACTCCGAGAACCGGCTGCTGGCCTGCGGCAGCCTCTACCAGGGCGTCTGCAAGCTGCTGCGCCTCGACGACCTCTTCATCCTGGTGGAGCCCTCGCACAAGAAGGAGCATTACCTGTCCAGCGTCAACAAGACGGGCACCATGTACGGGGTGATCGTGCGCTCCGAGGGCGAGGACGGGAAGCTCTTCATCGGCACGGCCGTGGATGGCAAGCAGGATTATTTCCCCACCCTGTCCAGCCGCAAGCTGCCCCGGGACCCGGAGTCGTCGGCGATGTTGGATTACGAGCTCCACAGCGACTTTGTCTCGTCCCTCATCAAAATCCCCTCGGACACGCTGGCCCTGGTCTCGCACTTTGACATCTTTTACATCTACGGCTTCGCCAGCGGGAACTTCGTGTATTTCCTGACGGTGCAGCCGGAGACCCCCGAGGGCGTCTCCATCAACTCCGCCAGCGACCTCTTCTACACCTCACGCATCGTGCGCCTGTGCAAGGACGACCCCAAGTTCCACTCGTACGTGTCGCTGCCCTTCGGCTGCGTCAGAGGCGACACCGAGTACCGCCTGCTGCAGGCCGCCTACCTGGCCAAGCCCGGGGAGGTGCTGGCCAGGGCCCTCAACATCACGGCGCAGGAGGACGTGCTCTTTGCCATCTTCTCCAAGGGGCAGAAGCAGTACCACCAGCCGCCCGACGACTCGGCGCTCTGCGCCTTCCCCATCCGCACCGTCAACGCCCACATCAAGGAGCGCCTGCAGTCCTGCTACCAGGGCGAGGGCAACCTGGAGCTCAACTGGCTGCTGGGCAAGGACGTGCAGTGCACCAAAGCGGTAAGGGCGCGCTGGGGGTGGGCTGTGGGGGCCCCCGAGAGCCGGGTTCAATCCCTGCCCCAATGGAACATGAGTCTGCAGAGTAGGATCAGCCCGTCTGTGCCTCAGCTTCCCTAAATTCAGAGCATCTTCCCCTTTAATCCATGCTCTCATCCTACAGTGGGATGACAACGAGGGAAGGGATGGCGTTAAGGCAGAATAAAGTGTGCAGCTTCCTGGGAGTCACTCCCAGCCCGGGGCTCTGGAAGCTGCAGGAACCCTGGGGAAGGTGGCTGGAGCTGGCAGGGGGTGACACATTGGTGACCCCAACTCTGCTGCCAACGCCACCAGCTCCCTCCACACCACCCCGAGCGTGTGGGGCTAAACTGGGCTCTGCGTCACTCACAGCTGCCCCAAACCTTGTCTTTCCAGCCAGTCCCCATCGACGACAACTTCTGTGGGCTGGACATCAACCAGCCCCTGGGGGGCTCGGTGCCTGTGGAAGGGGGTGACGCTCTTCACCTCCAGCCGCGACCGCATGACCTCCGTGGCCTCCTACGTCTACAACGGCTACAGCGTGGTCTTCGTGGGCACCAAGACGGGCAGGCTGAAGAAGGTGAGCCCTGTCCATGGCTGCAGAGAGCCAGGAGCTGGTCGGGGTTGGTCTCTGGTCTCTCTGGGGATGCTCTGGTGCGCCTCGCTGCCGCTGCTGCGCCTCGCGGGTGTTTCCCAGTGGGAAACTGGGAGTGAAGCGGGAGTGGGAATGGCAGGGTGTGGGTCACAGCCTGGTGTTGAGGTCAGCTCTCAGTGTTGTTGCTGTGGTTTTGGAGTGCCTTTTTTGGGAAAGGTGAAGTTGAAGCTGCTGCTGGGAAAGGAACCAGGGGAGGTCAGATGGGAATCTTGCAATGGTTTTGTTTCCCAGCAATCCTTCTGCAGCAGCTGTAGGACACTGTGAGTTGCAAAGCCTTTGGAGCTGCTGGTGCTGGCAGGATTTTGGTCATGGAGAGACAGGAATGGGTTAATGTGGCTGCTTTTGGAACCAAGCCTCAGGGCAGAGTCCTGCTGCTTCCCTGTGCCTCTTCCCTGCTGCTGGATGATTGATCAGCCCTGGAACATTCCTTGTCCTCTGCCTCACAAACACCGAGGGGGGGTTGGTGGGGCTCAGGTGGGAGTCACAGAACATTTCTGGGGTGGAAGGGACATGGGCAAGGACACCTTCCACCAGCCCGGGCTGCTTCAAGCCCTGTCCAACCTGACCTTGAACGACTTTTAGGCCTTTGAAGTCCAGCTGGGATTTTGCCACTTCTGAGTCACAAAATCGCAGAATACTCTGAGTTGGAAGGGAACTCTCAGATGAGTTCTGCATTTAAAATAAGTTTGGAAGTGGCCTTGGGGTGTAAGCAGAGGTGTGAGAGAGCCCTTGTTGGCCTTTGGAGCTGGAGCTGCAGCTGGGAGCCAGCTCAGCAGTGGGTCTGATCCAGCTCCAGCAAAAACAGCCCTGGAGCTGCTGCTCTGGCAAGCTGAGACCCTTCCAATTAACCTCAGCTCTAAATGACAGCATTAGGTGAACCTGTTAAATGCAGCCCCTGCTCCTCCATGCCAGGGAAAGAGTTAACAAATGTAATCAACAGCAGGCTGTTAATTTTTTGAGTCCTTAAGCAGCAGGGAATTTCTTCCTCATCTATCCAGGAAGATACAAGGACGGGCAGATACTACACTTGAATGTCTGCATCATTTTAATTACATCAGCTCATTAATATTCATTCGGCACTTTACAAGTGCTGAGTAGTAGTAAATTAGGTGCCTCCCTGGTGCCTCTCGAGTGTCAGTGGGGCAATTTTGAACGTGGGGGAGAGGGAGCTTGTGAAGCAGAGCCCTCCACCCGCCTGCTTCCCGTGCCTGGAACAGGGGAGAGCCGGGGGCTTTTAGCTAAACGGGAGAAAAGGAGCCCTCAGCACATCCCAAACGCCTGTGCCAAGCCCGGAGCTGGGGATGCAGCCGGGGATGAGCTGGGGATGCAGTGGGGGATGCAGGGGACACAGCCAGGGATGCAGGAGGGGATGTAGGAGGGGATGTAGGAGGGGATGCAGCTGGGGATGAGCTGGGGATGCAGCAGGGGATGCAGGGGATGCAGCAGGGCATGCAGCAGGGGATGCAGCCAGGGATGCAGGAGGGGATGAGCTGGGGATGCAGGGGATGCAGCAGGATGCAGGATGCAGCCAGGGATGCAGGAGGGGATGCAGGGCATGCAGGGCATGCAGCAGGGGATGTAGCCGGGGATGCAGCCCAGTGCTCACTGTGGGCAGGGTTTGGGGACAGGGGAGGCTCCTCTTTCAGAGGCAGCAGCAGCAGCCCAGAGCCTGCGCCTGCACTCGAGGCATTTGCGGGCTTGTTCCATGAATTATGGAGGATTACAGGAGCAGCAGCCTCTCCAGCAGGGTTTAATTCCTGCTGCTGGTCTGCACTGAACGCTTTCTGATGCAAAGTTAATCCATTCCTGTCCGGAGGGAGGGCTGTGGAATCCTTCACCTGCAGTCCTTCATCTGTTGGGTGAAAATTGGCCCATCTCTGAAGGAAACTCATCCCAGGCATTCACTACGGTCAGGTTTTCATGGCATCTGCCCTTACTTAGCAGCAGAGCTGCCTGCAGCTGCTGGGATCCATCCCCTGTAATTAACTGGAACAATCCCGGCTGTGGGGCTGAGGATGCTGCTCTCTCTCCCAGCTCTGTCCACACCTTTAGCAGGTTTTCCCTCCTTTGACACGTGGGATTACCTTTCCCATGGCCTGAGGGAGCCCAGGTGAGGCAGAGGAAGCAGCTCTGCACCGAGCTCAGGGGCTCTGGCTGCGGAGGAGGGAAGTTAACAGGTTGTCTCTGCATTTTGTGCCTGTTCCAAGATAACCAGACCTGTCTGGAAGTCAGGGGGTGCTCAGGATGCTCAGGACTCTCCTCATCTCCCCTTCCCCATCTGTGAGATGATGGTGGAGACGTTCAGCACCTCTGTGAGTGCCAGGGATTGGTGCAGAGCCTTCTCCACCTGCTCTCCTCCGTGTCCTCCTCCGTCTCAGATCTACCCACACCGTTCATGTCTGAAAGCTCTGTCACACCTATTCCCTCGCCCACAGCTGCTGATTTCCTTTGGAAACGAGCTGCTGGCTCCGTCTGGGCTGCCAGGGAAGGCATTTTTGTGTGGCTGGAGGGAAGTCAGGGAGACGGCTCCAAAATCTTTCACATTTGCCTGTGCTCCCCCAGTGAGGATTCCTCACTGCAAACGCTGGGATATCCCTTGGTGCCTTTAGCTCTTCCCCTCACTGCTCCTGCCACATTCCCAGCTCCTGCTGCCTCTGCTCCCCAGGAATTGTCCCAGAGAGGGTGAAAAGCAAATGCCGCTGATGCTGCGGCTCAAGCACAGGAACGTGGGATGGAATTCTCCCTCCTGCTCTCCTTCCAAAGCCCCTCGGCCTCCTGGCTGTGGGAGGAAGGGAAAAGGGGCCCATGCTGGAGACACAACCACTCAGAATCAGGGATTCCTCCAATAAAACCATTTCCATCGAGCAAAATGAGAAGGGACATTAATGCAACAGTTAACAGCAACTAAGTGCTGGGGGGAGACGTGTCAGCTTGCTTGTCCTGTTTATGGGCTTCATACAATTCTATCAATATTGATGCGTGATGCCTTTGATTTTGACACTAATCATTGCCATGAACTAAATTTGCAGCCATATAATTAGAACTGCTATTAATAGGGCCTCAAGCTAAGCACTGCTGTGCTAGTTGGCTTTTTCCTGATGGAAAACGGCATCCACGGAGCTCAGCTCATGTGGTGTGCCCAGGAGGGGCTGAGCCTGATGTGGAAATTGCACTGGCCGTGCTGAGAGGGGCTCCCCTGGAAGGCAGGTTTATGGGGAGGGCCTGGCTCAGAGGAATTTCCCAGGAATTCCAGCGGAGCTGCCCTCACACTTCCCAGTGGTTTGCTGCTCTTGGGATGCACGGTGGGAGAGAGGGGGATTGCAGGGAGGGAACAGCAGCGTGCAGGGCTGCTATTGCTGTGCTTCCATCTCCCCCTCCCCGTGGCAATCCTCCGTTTGTCCCCCTGCCCCAGCAGAGCTGTGTCAGCCCCCGCGCACGCCTGGTTCCATCTCATCAGCCCGAGCTCAGCCTGGGATGGCAGCAAGGCTCACCACTAAAAATCAATCTTGTACTTCATCCCGAGAGGTCTGGTTCTTATTAGGTCTAATAAATCAGTGAAGTGCCCTTCGTTCAGCTTGTCAATGCAGGACATTGTTTGTGATCAAGAATAAATAAATGTCTCTGCTCTGTCTGCCAGCCGCCATCGAGGTGTTATTGTTCCATCGCGCTGTTTATGCTGGCTGTAGGAAAAATGCAGTTCCTGCAGCCTTGCCTGCCTTCCCACGGGCTGGGAATGCTCCTGGGTGGTGCAGGAGAGGGAAAAGCTGGAACAGCGATGCTGTACCTGGGTTTCACCCAGCGCTGAGGTGCTCGGTGGTGATAAGGTTTTATCTGTGTGCTGGGAGCTGTGGAGGTGTTGCAGTGCTGCAGGCAAGGGCCCAGGTGTGGTTATTTCAGGTGCCCTGAGGTGAAGGATGAAGAGTGTGAATGAAATCACCCCCAACTCTCCTGGAAAAGGAGAATTCTCCTGCTGTCCTGGCCACCTGTGGCACTCTGCACTGGACGTGGCTGGAATCCATGCCAGGGTGGCTCCAGAGAGCTGCTCAGCCTGCCTGCGGGAGTGCCACAGAGAAATGCACAGTGCTGGCCCTCTGTTCGTGATGGGAACACTCTCCTGTCACCTGCAGAACTCCTGAACTCTGTCCTTGCTCCTGCACCTGTCCAAGGGACAGCCGTGAACCATTGGGCCGTGCCACCGGGGGAACGTGGAACTTTTAAGTGCCTGGTTACGTCTTGGGACGTGAGGGTTTTATTCAGCTTGGCTGATTTAATTTGTTCCATTAGTGAGAATAAAGGAGGTCTTTCACAATGAAATATATATGTCCGAACCTGTCCTTAGATGACTTCATTTTACGGGTGGTTATCTCACCCCGGTGATTTATCCTTCGTTATCGCCCCCGCCACACTCCAGGAAAAACTCGGTTGCATCAGCCTGTGGAGAAGCCAAGAGGACACCAGGCTGTTATTGAGCAGATGAAAACCATCCATTTGCAGGCGCCTTCCCAAGGATTTGTCTGCTTTTAGCTGTGGGCTGGGGGTCAGGGGCTCTGCTGGCTCCCTGGTCAATCCATCACCCTGGGAGTGCAGATCCCCACGGCCCCGCAGAGGTGGGAGAGGGCAGATGGTTCTTGTCTGGCTGAAGAAGTTGTTTAATTGAAAGGTCTGAGAGAAGAAAGTCAGATTTTTGCCCAGTGATGTGAAATAAGGGGGTGTTTGCTCAGTACTGGACTTGCTGCTGTGGTTGGAGGAGCTGGGATTTATTTCCTCCCTAAACAAGGGTTTTCCAGCCTCAGAAAGTAATTCCCCTTTGCT
>JBBFKN010000415.1:0-29826 GCA_039654755.1 Calcarius lapponicus | reverse complement strand
AATAGACCCCTCCCCAAAATTCAGAGACCCCAAAACTCCATTCAGGACCCTCCCTGAGACCCCAAAACCCCCTCCCTATGACCCCAAATTCAATGAGACCCCTCCCCAAAATTTAATGGACCCCGAAATCCATTCAGGACCCTCCCTGAGACCCCATAAACCCCTCCTGAGACCCAAAGTCCTTCCTGAAACCCTCAAAAGTTCAATGGGACCCCTCCCCAAAATTTAATGGGACCCCGAAATCCATTCAGGACCCTCCCTGAGTGACCCCAAAATTCCTCCTGAACCACTCCCCAAAATTCAATGAGACCCCCAAAAACCCCTCTTGAGACCCCCAAAATTCATTGAGACCCCCCCTGAGACCCCAAAATTTCAATGGGACCCCCCCCCCCTCCCCAAAATTCTCAGAGACCCCAAAATCCATTGAGACAACCCCCTGAAACCACCCAAAATCTCCCCCAGAGATCCCCAAAACCCCTCCTGAGACCCCCAAAATCCCTCCTGAGACCCCCAAAATCCCTCCTGAAACTCCCCCAAAATTCATGAGACCCCCCAAAGTCCCTCCTGAAACCCTCAAAATTTCAATGAGACCCCTCCCCAAAATTTAATGGGACCCCGAAATCCATTGAGCACTCCCCCTGAGACCCCCCAAACCCCTCCTGAGGACCCCTCATACTTCTTCTTCTCTGAGAACCCAAAATCCATCGAGACCCCCCTGAGAACCCCCAAAATTCAATGGGACCCCTCCCCAAAAATCTCTGAGACCCCCAAAATCCATTGAGACCCCCCCTGAGGACCCCCAAAATCTCCCCCAGAGATCCCCAAAACCCCTCCTGAGACCCCCAAAATTCAATGAGACCCCTCCCCAAAATTTAATGGGGACCCCGAAATCCATTCGGAGACCCTCCCTGAGACCCAAAATTCCTCCTGAGACCCCAAAATTCCTCCTTGAGACCCCCAAAATCCCCCCAGAGATCCCCAAAACCCCTCCTGAAACTCCCCTGAAATTCTCTGAGACCCCAAAATCCATTGAGACCCCCCTGAGACCCCCAAAATCCCCCTGAGACCCCCCAAAATTCCTCCTGAAACTCCCCCAAAATTCAATGAGACCCCCAAAGTCCTTCCTGAGACCCCCAAAATTCAATGAGAACACCTCCCCAAAATTCTCTGAAGGCCCCCCAAAATACCATTCAGGACCCCTCCCTGAGACCCCCAAAGTACCCCCCAGAGATCCCCAAAATCCTTCCTGAGACCCCAAAAACCCCTCTTGAGACACCCAAAATTCTCAGAGACCCCAAAATCCATTGAGACCCCCAAAACCTCTCCTGAGACCCAAAATTCAACGGGACCCCCTCCCCAAAATTCTCTGAGACCCCAAAATCCATTCAGGACCACCCCAGAGATCCCCAAAATCCCCTGAGACCCCTAAAACCCCTCCTGAAACCCCAAAATTCAATGAGACCCCCCCAAAATCCTCCCAGGACCTCCAGCAAACGCCCAAAATCCCAGAAAAATTCCAAAAAATTCCTCAAATTGCCCCCAAATCCTGTAAAACTTACCCCAAATTCAATAAAATTTCCCTAAATCCCCCCAAATTCCCAAAAAAAATCCCCTAAAATTCCCCCCCAAATCCCCTAAAATTCACCCCCAAATTCGATAAAATTCTCCTAAAATTCCCCTCAAATCCTCCCCCAAATTCCCAGAAAAAACCCCAAAATCCCCCAAAATTCACCCCAAATTCGATAAAATTCTCCCTAAATTCCTTAAAATTCCCCAAAATCCCCCCGAATTTCCCCCAAAATTCCTCCCAAATTCCCCCAAAAAATCCCCCAAATCCTCCCTAAATCCCTAAAATTGACCCCAAATCCCCTAAAATGCCCCTAAAATCGCTCCCGAAATCCCCCCAAAAAATCCCCAAAATCCCCTAATTCACCCCAAATTCGATCAAATTATCCCAACATTCCCCTCATAATCCTCCCCCTAAATCCCAAAAAAAATCCCCCAAATCCCCTAAAATTCACCCCAAAATTTCCCACAATCCTCCCTAAATCCTCCAAAATTCTCCCTAAAATCCCCTAAAGCCCCCCCAATTTTTCCCAAAATTCGCCTAAAATCCCCCAAATTCCCAAAAATTCGCCTAAAATCCCCTCAAATTCTCCAAAAAACCCAAAAATCCCACCAAATCCCCTCCCCCCCCCGCAGGCCCGGCCCCCTCCCGCCCGTGACCTTGAGGGACCCCCCCCCCATCCCCCAGCCCCCCCCATTCCAGGACCCCCCAAATCCCCCAAAAAATCCCCAAAAATCCCCCCGAGGACCCTCCGCCCCTCCCCCATTCCCCATCACCTGCCGGGTTCGCCGGGATCGCCGGGAATTTCGGGAATTTCGGGGAATTCTGGGAATGCGGGGATGGGGGGAGGGGTGCCGGGGTGGGGGAGGGGTCCCGATCCCCGTTTTGGGGGGGGGGGTTGGGGGGGGTTTGGGGGGGGTGGGGGAGGGGTCGCTGCCGGCTGCCGCCGCCGTCCGCCGCTGCCGCCGCCCTCCCGCCCGGAGCGCGCGGACGACCGCCCGCGCCCCCTCCCCCCACCCCCCCGGCGGCCCCCGGGGCCCCCTCCCCCCCCCCACCCCACCCCCCGCCGCACCGGGACACCGCCCTCCCCCCCCCAAAATATTCCCCAAAATTCCTAAAAAATTTCCCAAAAATTCCCCCAAAAATTCCCAAAAATTCCCCCCAAAAAATCAAAAAAATCCCCAAAAATTCCCCAAAAAATCCCCCAAAAATTACCCAAAAAATCCCCCAAAATTCCCGAAAAATTCCCCCCAAAAATCCCAAAACATTCCCCCCAAAATTCCCCAATAATTCCAAAAACATTCCCCCCAAAATCCCCAAAATTCCCCCAAAAATTCCAAAAAAAAATCCCAAAACGTTCCCCCAAAATATTCCCCCAAAAATCCCCAAAATTCCCGAAAAAAATCCCAAAACATTCCCCCAAAAATTCCCCCAAAAAATCCCCAAAAATTTTCCCAAAATATTCCCCCAAATTTCTCCCAAAATTCCCAAAAAAATTCCCAAAACATCCCCCAAAATATTCCCAAAATTTCCCCTCAAATTTCCCCATAGATTCCAAAAAAAAATCCCCCAAAATTCCCCAAAAATTTCCCATTATCCTGGAATTTTTGTTATCCCCCAAAATTCCCATAATCCTGGAATTTCTGTTATCCCAGAATTCCCATTATCCCAAATTCCCCTTCATCCCAGAATTCCCATTATCCTGGGATTTTTCCCCAGTTTCCCCAGTTATCCCAGCATCCCCATTTTCCCAGTTCCCCATTATCCCAGTTACTCTCCCTGTTTATCCCAGTTCCCCCAATATCCCACTCTCCCAGTTATTTCCAGTTCCCCATTATCCCACTCTCCTCATTATCCCAGTTATCCAGTTTCCCCATTATCACAGTATCCCCATTATCCCAGTTTGCCCCCATTTTTCCCAGTTTCCCCAGTTATCCCAGCATCCCCATTATCCCAGTTCCCCATTATCCAAGTTTCCCCATTATCCCAGTTCCTCTCCCTGTTATCCCAGAATTCCCATTATCCCACTCTCCCAGTTATTCCAGTTCCCCATTATCCCAGTTACTCTCCCCATTATCCCAGTATCCCCATTATCCCACTCTCCTCATTATCCCATTATCCCAGTTCCCCCCCCCAATTATCCCCACTCTCCCCATTATCCCAGTTCCCCCCATTATCCCAGTTATCCCAGTTATCCCAGTTCCCCCCACTATCCCAGCCTTCCCAGTTATCCCAGTCTCCCCGTTATCCCAGTTCCCCATTATCCCAGTTACTCTCCCTGTTATCCCAGAATTCCCATTATCCCAATTTCCCCCATTATCCCACTCTCCCATGTTATTCCAGTTCCCCCATTACCCCAGTATCCCCATTACCTCACTCTCCTCATTATCCCAGTTATCCCAGTTCCCCCCCATTATCCCAGTTCCCCATTATCCCAGTTTGCCCCATTTTCCCAGTTTTCCCAGTTATCCAGCATCCCCATTTTCCCAGTTCCCAATTATCCCAGTTTCCCCATCATCCCAGTTCCCTCTCCCTGTTATCCCAGAATTCCCATTTATCCCACTCTCCCAGTTATTCCAGTTCCCCCATTATCCCAGTATGCCCATTACCTCACTCTCCTCATTATCCCAGTTATCCCAGTTCCCCCCCATTATCCCAGTTTCCCCATTATCTCCAGTTTCCCCAGTTATCCCAGCAATCCACATTTTCCCAGTTTCCCATTATCCCAGTTACTCTCCCCGTTATCCCAGAATACCCATTAATCCCAGTTCCCCCATTATCCCACTCTCCCAGCTCCCCCCATTATCCCAGTTCCCTCCTTATCCCATTTTTTCCTGTTATCCCAGTTTCCCCCGTGATCCCAGTTTCCCCACCTGGTTATCCCGTGCTCCCCAGTTATCCCAGTTCCCCACGATGCCTCAGAGACTGGGATCCTATGGACTGGGATAAACTGGAATGGGATTGCCCAGACTGGGATCCTATGGAGTGGGATTATATGAACTGGGATCCTATGGACTGGGATAAACTGGACTGGGATAAACTGGACTGGGATTATATGGGACTGGATTGCCCAGACTGGGATAAACTGAACTGGGATCCTATGGATTGGGATAAACTGGACTGGGATTATATGGGACTGGGATTGCCCAGACTGGGATAAACTGGACTGGGATTATATGGGACTGGGATTGCCCAGACTGGGATAAACTGGACTGGGATTATATGGAACTGGGATCCTATGGACTGGGATAGACTGGACTGGGATTATATGGAACTGGGATCATATGGATTGGGATAACCAGGACTGGGATAAACTGGACTGGGACCAAATAGGAACTGGGATCCATGGAACTGGGATCCTATGGACTGGATAGACTGGACTGGGATTATATGGGACTGGGATTGCCCAGACTGGGATAAACTGGACTGGGATTATATGGAACTGGGATCCTATGGACTGGGATAAACTGGACTGGGATTATATGGACTGGGATTGCCCAGACTGGGATAAACTGGACTGGGATTATATGGAACTGGGATCCTATGGACTGGGATAGACTGGACTGGGATTATATGGAACTGGGATCATATGGATTTGGATAACCAGGACTGGGATAAACTGGACTGGGACCAAATAGGAACTGGGATCCTATGGAACTGGGATCCTATGGACTGGGATAGACTGGACTGGGATTATATGGGACTGGGATTGCCCAGACTGGGATAAACTGGACTGGGATTATATGGAACTGGATCCTATGGATTGGGATAACCAGGGACTGGGATTATATGGAACTGGGATCATATGGATGGGATAACCAGGACTGGGATAAACTGGACTGGGACCAAATAGGAACTGGGATTCTATGGACTGGGATAAACTGACCAAATAATCGGAATGGGACCAAAAAGGGATTGGGATCCTATGACTGGGATAAACTGGATTGGGATAGCCTGGACTGGGACCCTATGGACCGGGATAAATTGGACTGGATAAACTGGACTGGAGCCAAATAGAGACTGGGACTGTATAAACTGGAGCCCTGTGAAATGGGATCCTATGGAATGGGATAAACTGGACTGGGATAAAACTGGAATGGGACCAAATAGGGACTGGGACAGTATCAACTGGAACCCTGTGAAATGGGATCCTATGGAATGGGATCATACAGACTGGGATAATCTGGACTGGGATCCCACAGACTGGGATAATCTGGACTGGGATCCCACAGACTGGGATCCCACAGACTGGGACCATATGGATCCGGGCCATACAGACTGGTATAAACTGGTCTGATATTCTATGGACTGGGATCCCACCAAACTGGGATTGCAAGAACCGGGACTGGAAACACAGGGATGGCGTGGAAGAGGAGGATAACGGAGATCGATAAAG
The DNA here is from genome assembly GCA_039654755.1 of Calcarius lapponicus. NCBI lineage: Eukaryota > Metazoa > Chordata > Aves > Passeriformes > Fringillidae > Calcarius > Calcarius lapponicus. The sequence continues at coordinate 23,863 of JBBFKN010000415.1, read as the reverse complement.
GCTGGAAAAAAGAGGAGTAAGTGGGGCGAGGGAGGAGCAGGAGGAGGAGGAGAAGGAGTAAAATGGGAGGGATGGAGGAAGAGGAGGGAGGGAAAGGGAGGGAGAAAGGAGGAGAAGGACGCGGGGAAAGAGAGGAGGGGGGAGGAGGCATGGAGGAGCAAGGGATGGAGGAGGAGAGGAGGCGCGGTGAGAGAGAAGGAGAAGAAGAGGGGATGGAAGAGGAGGAGCAGGAGGAAGAGGAAAAGGAGGGACAAAGGCGGATCAAGGCTGAGCGGACGGAGCCGCAGTCGGTCCCTGCCTGGATTCGCAGCTCCCACCTGTGGGATCATCGCCCCCCCCATCGCAGCAGGTGAGCAGGGAGGGGGAGCCCGGATATCCCGGGGGGTGCACTGGTTGGGTTTTTGGGGGGATGTTTGGAGAATGAAGAAGTCCAAAGGCTGAGCGGAAAAGGCCCCTCGGGGGGACATCGGGGGGTGGCGGTGCCGTCCTGCCGGGGACCGCCCTGGGGGGATCTCCTTGCCCTTGCCTGTGGCACGGAGGCAAATCCCATCGTGTCCCTTGTCCTTCCTCGGCCAGAGCAGGAGCTGAGCATGGAGAGCAGGGAGGACAAATGCCCGCGGCAGAACCTGGTGGCAGAGGCCATTTTGAGCGGCTCCACGCGCAGGAGGCCAGCGGGGAGGAAAAGACCCGGAGATGCCGCACGAGGAGGGGCTGCAAACGCAGCAGGGGCGGGGATCTGAGGGGGAAAGAGGCCAGCCCGGGCTGGAAAGGCGGCCGGAGATGGAGCCAGAGCTCGGAGCTGGTGCTCCATGAGCAGCTCCGTGATGGGGAGAAGCCGCACACGTGCGGGGAGTTTGGGAAAAATTTCAGCTGGGAGCTCCAGCCTGATCCTGCACCAGAGGATCCACACTGGGCAGAAGCCCTACGAGTGTGGGGAGTGTGGGAAGAGCTTCACCCAGAATTCCCACCTGATCGTGCACCAGAGGATCCACACTGGAGAGAAGCCCCCATGAGTGTGGGGAGTGTGGGAAGAGCTTCATGTGGAACACCAGCTTCATCCTTCACCAGAGGACCCACACGGGAGAGAGAGGCCCTACGAGTGTGGGGAGTGTGGGAAGAGCTTCCGCTGCTCGTCTGACCTGACCAGGCACCAGAGGACCCACACTGGGGAGAGGCCCTACGAGTGTTCCGAGTGTGGGAAGAGGTTTCCGACCAGCTCCCCAACTCCTCACCACTATCAGAGTCACACAGAGGAGAGGCCCTTCCAATGCCCAGACTGTGGAAAGGATTCAAGGACAATTCTTGACCTCGTTGGCCACCGGCGCACCCACACTGGGGAGAGGCCCTACGAGTGTGATAAATGCAGGAAGAGGTTTCTGACCAGCTCCCATCTCCTCCGGCACTATCGGATTCATACAGATGAGAGGCCCTTCCGATGCCCCGACTGCGGAAGGGATTCAGGGAGAACGCTGACCTTGTCAAGCACCAGCGCATCCACACTGGGGAGAGGCCCTATGATTGTTCCAAGTGCGGGAAGGACTTTAAGATCAGCTCCCATCTTCTCCGGCACTATTGGATTCACAGAGAGGACAAGCCCTTCCAATGCCCCGACTGTGGGAAGGGATTCAAGGGGAAGTCCAACCTCGTCACCCACCGGCGCATCCACACTGGGGAGAGGCCCTACAAGTGTCCCCAGTGTGGGAAGAGCTTCTCCAACTGCTCCAACATGACCCGACACAAACGGATCCACCGGTAAGGGAAGCCCGGGGAGAGCCCCGAGTGTGGGAAGAGCTTTGTGTGCTTCTCCAGCTCCATCCCCCACTGGAGGAGGCACTTTGGGCACAGCCCTGGTCACTCACATTCCCTCTGATCCGTGTTGGAAACACACCTGGCTGCTTCTACTTTTAATTTAACCTTAGTTTTTATCTCTCCTCAATCTCTTTGCACTCCAAAAGCCAAGATGGATACATCTGTAACCTCAAAACCACGCAAATCCCAGTGAAAACAGCTCAGTCTTACCCCATAAGTCCTCAATCACACCTCACAAAAACTCAATGCCATACCAAACTCACTTCATCCTCAGCCACCTAAGTAAAATGAGTCTGGGAGGACATTGGGAGAAGTGGGATCCCAATTTGGAGCACTGGGATGGGGATTGTGTGCGACTGGATTTGTGGGATGTATTTGACAGCAAATAAAACTCTCAGACTTACTGATTTCTCTGCCGTTCATGTTCAGTCCGTTGCAGTTCTGTTTGCAGAGCGCCGCCTCCCAGAGTGTCCCCTCACAGTTGCCGCCCTTGGCCTGAACCCGCCCCATTCCCCTCACGGCTCCCGCCCTTTCCCCGCCCCCCCTTTCCCCTCACGGTTCCCGCCCTTTCCCCGCCCCCTTTCCCCTCACGGTTCCCGCCCTTTCCCCGCCCCCTTTCCCCTCACGGTTCCCGCCCTTTCCCCGCCCCTTTCCCCTCACGGTTCCCGCCCTTTTCCCCGCCCCCTTTCCCCTCACGGTTCCAGCCGGTTTGGAGAGAGGAGGAGGGCTACGGGAGATGGAAGAGGAGGGATGAAGGCGGAGAGAGAGCAGCGATGCAAGGAGGAGAAGGAGGTGGGGTTAGGGAGCAGGAGGAGAAGGGATGGAAGGGGAGGGATGGGAGAGGAGAAGGAGGCGGAGATAACAGAGAGGCGCGGGAGGGGGGATGGAAGAGGAGGAGCGGGAGGAAGAGGAAGAGGAGGGACAAAGGCGGATCAAGGCTCAGCTGAAGGCGCCGGACGGCAGAGCCCTGCCTGAGTTCGCAGCCCCCACCTGTGGGATCCTCAACCCCCCCCATCGCGCAGGTGAGCAGGGAGGGGGAGCCCGGATATCCCGGGGGGTGCCTGGGTTGGGTTTTTGGGGGGATGTTTGGAGAATGAAGAAGTCCAAGGCTGAGCGGAAAAGGCCCCTCGGGGGGACATCGGGGGGTGGCGGTGCCGTCCTGCCGGGGACGCCCTGGGGGGATCTCGTTGCCCTTGCCTGTGGCACGGAGGCAAATCCCATCGTGTCCTTGTCCTTCCTCGGCCAGAGCAGGAGCTGAGCATGGAGAGCAGGGAGGACAAATGCCCGCGGCAGAACCTGGTGGCAGAGGCCGTTTTGAGCGGCTCCACGGCGCAGGAAGGCAACGGGGAGGAAAAGGCCCGGAGATGCCGCACGAGGAGGGGCTGCAAACGCAGCAGGCGGGGATCTGAGGGGGAAAGAGCCAGCCCGGGCCGGGAAAGGCGGCCGGAGATGGAGCCAGAGCTCGGAGCTGGTGCTCCATGAGCAGCTCCATGATGGGGAGAAGCCCCACACGTGTGGGGAGTGTGGGAAGAGCTTCAGGTGGAAATCGAAGCTCATCGAGCATCAGAGGACCCACACTGGGGAACGGCCCTACGAGTGTGGGGAGTGTGGAATGAGCTTCAGGTTGAACTCCAACCTGACCAGGCACCACAGGACCCACACTGGAGAGAAGCCCTATGAGTGTAAGGAATGTAGGAAGAGCTTCAGGTGGAACTCCAACCTGATCAGGCACCAGATGACCCACACTGGGGAGAAGCCCTATGAGTGTTCCGAGTGTGGGCAGAGCTTCAGGCAGAACTGCGACCTGACCAATCACCAGAGGATCCACACTGGGGAACGGCCCCACGAGTGTGGGGACCCTGGAAAGGGCTTCAAGCAGAGCTCTGACCTTACCCTGCACCAAAAGATCCACACTGGGGAACGGCCCTACGAGTGTGGGAAGTGTGCGAAGAGGTTCAGCCGGAGATCTGACCTGATCCTGCACCAGAGAACCCACACTGGGGAGAGGCTCTACGGGTGTTCCAAGTGTGGGAAGATGTTTCTGACCAGCTCCCATCTCCTCCAGCACTATCGGATTCACAGGGAGGAGAGGCCCTTCCGCTGCCCCCACTGCGGGAAGGGATTCAAGCACAACTCCACCCTCATCACCCACGAGCGCATGCACACAGGGGAGAGGCCCTACGAGTGTGATAAATGCAGGAAGAGGTTTCTGAGCAGCTCCCATCTCCTCCGGCACTATCGGATTCACACTGAGGAGAGGCCCTTCCAATGCCCCGACTGCGGGAAGGGATTCAAGCAGAACGGCACCCTCGTCACCCCACCGGCGCATCCACACAGGGGACAGGCCATATGGGTGTGATAAATGCAGAAAGAGGTTTCTGACCAGCTCCCATCTCCTCCAGCACTATCGGATTCACAGAGAGGAGAGGCCCTTCCAATGCCCTGACTGTGGGAAGGGATTCAGGAAGAACTCCAACCTCATCACCCACCGGCGCATCCACACTGGGGAGAGGCCCTACGAGTGTCTCCAGTGTGGGAAGAGCTTCTCCAGCAGATCCAACTTGACCCAACACCAACACAGGCACCATTAACGGAAGCCCTGTGAGTGCCCTGACTGCAGGAAGAGCATCATGTGCTGCTCCAGCTCCATTCCCCAATGGAGGAAGCACTTTGGGCACATCCCTGGTCACTCACAGATCCTGTGATCCTTGTTGGGAACACACCTGGCAGCTTCTACTTTCGATTTCACCCTAATTTTTTTCTATTTTTCATCTCTTTGCATTTCAAAACCGAAGAGGGATGGATCTGCCACCTCAAAAACACTCAAATCCCACTGAAAATCTTACCCCAAAAGGGATCAAACCTACTTTAAAAAACCTCAATGCCATACCAAACTCACTTGATTTCTCAGCCACCAGAGTGAGATGGGGCTGTGAGGTGATTTACAGTAGTAGGATCTCAATTTCGATTGATGGGATGGGGATTGTGTGGGGCTGGGTGTGTGGGATGTATTTCACAGCAAATAAAACTCTCAGACTTACTGCGTTCTCTGCCGTTAATGTTCAGTCCGTTGCAGTTCTGTTTGCAGAGCGCCGCCTCCCAGAGTGTCCCCTCACAGTTGCCGCCCTTGGCCTGAGCCCGCCCCTTTCCCCTCACGGTTCCCGCCCTTTCCCTGCCCCCTTTCCCCTCACGGTTCCAGCCGGTTTGGGGAGAGGAGGAGGCCTACGGGAGATGGAAGGGCGGGGATGAAGGCGGAGAGAGAGCGGCGATGGAAGGAGGAGAATTACGTGAGGTTAGCTGATAGGAGGAGGAGAAGGAATGGAAGGGGAGGGATGGAAGAGGAGAAGGAGGCGGAGATAAGAAAAAGGAGCGGGAGGGGGGATGGAAGAGGAGGAGCGGGAGGAAGAGGAAGAGGAGGAACAAAGGCGGATCAAGGCTGAACTGAAGGCGCCAAACGGTCGAGCCCTGCCTGGATTCGCAGCCGCCACCTGTGGGATCATCGCCCCCCCCATCGCGCAGGTGAGCAGGGAGGGGGAGCCCGGATATCCCGGGGGGTGCCTGGGTTGGGTTTTTGGGGGGATGTTTGGAGAATGAAGAAGTCCAAGGCTGAGCGGAAAAGGCCCCTCGTGGGGACATCGGGGGGTGGCGGTGCCGTCCTGCCGGGGACGCCCCGGGGGGATCTCGTTGCCCTTGCCTGTGGCACGGAGGCAAATCCCATCGTGTCCTTGTCCTTCCTCGGCCAGAGCAGGAGCTGAGCATGGAGAGCAGGGAGGACAAATGCCCGCGGCAGAACCTGGTGGCAGAGGCCGTTTTGAGCGGCTCCACGGCGCAGGAAGGCAACGGGGAGGAAAAGTCCCGGAGATGCCGCACGAGGAGGGGCTGCAAACGCAGCAGGCGGGGATCTGAGGGGGAAAGAGCCAGCCCGGGCCGGGAAGGCGGCCGCAGATCGAGCCAGAGCTCGGAGCTGGTGCTCCATGAGCAGCTCCATGATGGGGAGAAGCCCCACACTTGCGGGGAGTGTGGGAAGAGCTTCAGGTGGAACTCCAACCTGATCCTGCACCAGAGGACCCACACTGGGGAGAAGCCCTACGAGTGTGGGGAGTGTGGGAAGAGCTTCAGCCGGAGCTCTCAGCTGATCAGGCACCAGAGAACCCACAATGGAGAGAAGCCCTACGAGTGTGGGGAGTGTGGGAAGAGCTTCAGGTGGAGCTCCAGCCTGATCCTGCACCAGAGGTCCCATACAGGGGAGAGACCCTACGAGTGTGGAAAGTGTGGAAAGAGCTTCAGTGAAAGCTCCAGCCTCAGCAGGCACCAGAGGATCCACACTGGGGAACGGCCCTACGAGTGTGGGGAGTGTGGCAAGAGCTTCACCTGCAGCTCTTACCTGATTAGGCACCAGGTGATCCACACTAGGGAATGGCCCTTCAAATGTGGGGAGTGTGGGAAGGGTTTCATTCGGAACTGCCACCTGATCAGCCACCAGAGGACCCACACTGGGGAACGGCCCTACGAGTGTGGGCAGTGTGGGAAGAGCTTCAGCTGCAAGTCAGACCTGACCAAGCACCAGAGGATCCACACTGGGAAACGGCCCTACGACTGTGGGGAGTGTGGGAAGAGCTTCAGGTGGAGGTCTGACCTGATCAGCCACCAGAGGATCCACACTGGGGAACGGCCCTATGAGTGTGGGGAGTGTGGGAAGAGCTTCAGAGAGAGCTCCAGCCTGATCAAGCACCAGAGGATCCACACTGGGGAGAAGCCCCATGAATGTGGGCAGTGTGGGAAGAGCTTTAACTTGAGCTCTAGCCTGAGCAGGCACAAGAGGATCCACACTGGGGAAAGGCCTTTCAAGTGTTCCGTGTGTGGGAGCAGCTTCAGCCACAGGTCCCACCTGATCTCACACCAGATGACCCACACTGGGGAGAGGCCCTTCAAATGTTCCAAGTGTGGGAAGGGGTTTCAGACCAGCTCCCATCTCCTCCGGCACTATCCAATTCACACCAAGGAGAGGCCCTTCCAATGCCCCGACTGCGGGAAGGGATTCAGGGACAACTCCACCCTCATCGCCCACCAGCGCATCCACACTGGGGAGAGGCCCTACGAGTGTGATAAATGCAGGAAGAGGTTTCTGAGCAGCTACACTCTCCTCCTGCACCAGCGGATTCACACAGAGGAGAGGCCCTTCCGCTGCCCCGACTGTGGGAAGGGATTCCAGCGCAACTGCAACCTTGTCACCCACCGGCGCATCCACACTGGGGAGAGGCCCTACGAGTGTCCCCAGTGTGGGAAGAGCTTCTCCAGGAGCTCTCACTTGACCCAACACCAACGGAGCCACCGGTAAGGGAAGCCCTGCGAGTGCCTGAGTGCGAGAAGAGCTTCGTGCGCTGCTCCACCTCACGGATGGGGATTGTGTGGGGCTTAGTGTGTGGGGGATGTATTTGACAGCAAATAAAACTCTCAGACTTACTGATTTCTCTCCCGTTCATGTTCAGTCCATTGCATTTCTGTTTGCGGAGTGCAGGCTCACAGTTGCCGCCCTTGGCCTGAGCCCGCCCCTTTTCCCTCACGGTTTCCGCCATTTCCCTGCCCCCTTTCCCCTCACGGTTCCGCCATTTCCCCGCCCCTTTCCCCTCATGGTTCCCGCCCTTTCCCTGCCCCCTTTCCCCTCACAGTTGCCGCCCTTGGCCTGAGCCCGCCCCCTTTCCCCTCACGGTTCCCGCCCTTTCCCCGCCCCCTTTCCCCTCACGGTTCCGCCATTTCCCTGCCCCCTTTCCCCTCAAGGTTCCGCCGTTTCCCTGCCCCCTTTCCCCTCATGGTTCCCGTCCTTTCCCCGCCCTCTTTCCCCTCACGGTTCCGCCATTTCCCTGCCCCCTTTCCCATCACGGTTCCCGTCCTTTCCCCGCCCCCTTTCCCCTCACGGTTCCCGCCCTTTCCCCGCCCCCTTTCCCCTCACGGTTCGGCCTTCGGGAACGGGGCAGGAGGAGGAGGAGCGAGGGAGGAAGAGGCCGAGCGGCCGCAGCAGAAGAGGAGAGGGAGCATCTCGTGGCCCGGGTGCTCTCTGAAAGTGCCACAGCCCCGGGAGCATCGCCCCCCATTTTGCAAGTACCCGGGCAGGGGGAGCGCAGCCCAATTATCCCGGGGGGTGCCTGGGTTTGGGGTTTTTGGGGCGGATGTTTGCAGCTGGCCGGGCTCCAAAGCCGAGCCGCAGCTGGCCCTCGGGGGGACATCGGGGGGTCCCCGGGAAGTGTTTTGGAGGGGCTCTGGGTGAAGGATGTGGCTGCTCCCAGTATGAGCCGAGTTGGTCCCTCCCGTGTGTTCCCAGTTTCCTCGGCACTCCCAGTATGAGCCCAGTCCATCCCAGTGTGAGCCTGGTCACTCCCAGGATGGGCCTGTGCACTCCCAGTATAATCCTGGTCTCTTTCCCTCACTCCCTGTATGATCCCAGTCACTCCCAGAGTCCAGTCCCTCCCAGTCCTTCTCTGTGATAATGCAATTTTCTCCCAGCACGGTCCCAGTTGCTCCCAGTTGCTCCCAGTTGCTCCCACTTTCATCCAGTATGTTCCCAGTTCACCCAGAGTTCCCTAGCATAGTCCCAGGCACTCCCAGTATGATCCCAGTCTCTCCCAGCAGGGCCCCAGTCACTCCCACTTGCCCCCAGCGTGTTCCCAGTTCCCCCAGCACATTCCCAGTCGCTCCCAGTGTGCTCCCACTCACCACCTGCATGGTCTAAGAAGCTCCCAGTATATCCCAGTTGCCCTGAACATTCTCCCAGTCATTGCCAGGCACCCCCAGTCACCTCAGCGTGGTTCACTTGTCCCCAGTTGTCTCCCAGTTGCTCCCAGTTCCTCTAATTATGTCCACAGTTAGTACCAGTATGGGTGTGGTAGCTCCCAGTAACCCCCAGTGGGGGTCCAACCACAACCTCTCTAATCCCAGTAAGACTGTAGCCACTCCCAGTATGATCCCAGTATGATCCCAGTGTCCACCAGTATGATCACAGTCTGCCCTGGCTTGGCAGTGTGATCCGAGTATGATGTCAGTAAAAACCCAGTACAGTCCCAGTATGATCCCAGTATGATGTCAGTCCAAAGCCAGTACAGCCCCCGTCACTCCCAGTACGATCCCAGTATGATGTCAGTCCAAAGCCAGCACAGCCCCCAGTCACTCCCAGTACGATCCCAGTCCAAAGCCAGTACAGCCCCAGTCACTCCCAGTATGATGTCAGTACAAAGCCAGTACAGCCCCAGTCACTCCCAGTATGATCCCAGTATGATGTCAGTCCAAAGCCAGCACAGCCCCAGTCACTCCCAGTACGATCCCAGTATGATGTCAGTACAGTCCCAGTCACTCCCAGTAGGATCCCAGTATGATGTCAGTCCAAAGCCAGCACAGCCCCAGTCACTCCCAGTACGATCCCAGTATGATGTCAGTCCAAAGCCAGCACAGCCCCAGTCTCTCCCAGTACGATCCCAGTATGATGTCAGTCCAAAGCCAGTACAGCCCCAGTCACTCCCAGTACGATCCCAGTACAAAGCCAGTACAGCCCCAGTCACTCCCCAGTACGATCCCAGTATGATGTCAGTCCAAAGCCAGTACAGCCCCAGTCACTCCCAGTCCGATCCCAGTCCAGCCCAGTCCCTGGCAGCGCTGCCACTGCTGGGATCCCCCAGCCCTGTGTGCGTTCCCCCCTGGCGGATGTGCCGAGAGGAGCCCCAAGGGCTGGCAGTGGCCACGCAGGGTCCCCAGCAAGGCCCAGTTGGGATGTGCAGCCCCCCAGTTTGCCCAGTTTGCCTCTCCTTTGGCCCGGGCCGGCTTCCCCCCGCCCGCAGCGGCCGGGAGCAGCCGAGAGCCCCGCGCTGCCCATCCCGACCTGTCCCGGCTCCATCCCCGCTCCTGCCGCGGGCTGCGAGGGCTGCGGGAACGGGGCACCGAGGGTGCGGCTGCTGCTGGGGGAGGAGGAGGAGGGAGGGAAGGGCAGGGATGGAAGGGGGAGGAGGAGGCGGAGACAACACAGAGGAGCGGGATCGGGGATGGAAGAGGAGGAGCCGGAGAAGAGGAAGAGGAGGGACAAAGGCGGATCAAGCCTCAGCTGAAGATTCCGCGCGGCCGAGCCCTGCCTGGATTCGCAGCCCCCACCTGTGGGATCATCGCCCCCCCCATCGCGCAGGTGAGCAGGGACGGGGAGCCCGGATATCCCGGGGGCGTCCCTGGGTTGGGTTTTTGGGGGGATGTTTGGAGAATGAAGATGTCCAAGGCTGAGCGGAAAAGGCCCCTCGGGGGGACATCGGGGGGTGGCGGTGCCGTCCTGCCGGGGACGCCCTGGGGGTATCTCGTTGCCCTTGCCTGTGGCACGGAGGCAAATCCCATCGTGTCCTTGTCCTTCCTCGCCCAGAGCAGGAGCTGAGCATGGAGAGCAGGGAGGACAAATGCCCGCGGCAGAACCTGGTGGCAGAGGCCGTTTTGAGCGGCTCCACGGCGCAGGAAGGCAACGGGGAGGAAAAGGCCCGGAGATGCCGCACGAGGAGGGGCTGCAAACGCAGCAGGCGGGGATCTGAGGGGGAAAGAGCCAGCCCGGGCCGGGAAGGCGGCCGGAGATGGAGCCAGAGCTCGGAGCTGGTGCTCCATGAGCAGCTCCGTGATGGGGAGAAGCCCCACACGTGCGAGGAGTGTGGGAAGAGCTTCAAAAGGAACTCCGACCTGATCGTGCACCAGAGGATCCACACTGGAGAGAAGCCCTACGAGTGTGGGGAGTGTGGGAAGAGCTTCAGCCAGAACGCCAACCTGATCAGGCACCAGAGGACCCACAGTGAAGAGAAGCCCCATGAGTGTGGGGAGTGTGGGCAGAGCTTCAGGAAGAAGTCTGACCTGATCCAGCACCAGAGGACCCACACAGGGGAGAAGCGCTACGAGTGTGAGGAGTGTGGGCAGAGCTTCAGGTGGAAGTCTGACCTGATCAACCGCGAGAGGATCCACACAGGGGAACGGCCCTACAAGTGTGGGGAGTGTGGGAAGGGTTTCATTCGGAGCTCCCCACCTGATCAGCCACCAGAGGATCCACACTGGGGAAAGGCCTTTCAAGTGCTCCGTGTGTGGGATGTGCTTCATCGACAAATCCCACCTGAACAAGCACAAGAGAACACACACTGGGGAGAGGCCCCACGAGTGTTCCAAGTGTGGGAAGAGGTTTCAGACCAGCTCCCATCTCTTCCAGCACTATCGGATTCACACAGAGGAGAGGCCCTTCCAATGCCCTGAGTGTGGGAAGGGATTCAGGCAGAACACCCACCTGATCACCCACCGGCGCATCCACACTGGGAAGAGGCCCTACGAGTGTGATAAATGCAGGAAGACGTATCTGACCAGCTCCCATCTCCTCCAGCACTATCGGATTCACACAGAGGAGAGGCCCTTCCAATGCCCCGACTGCGGGAAGGCATTCAAGGAGAACTCCGTCCTGATCACCCACCGGCGCATCCACACTGGGGAGAAGCCCTTCTGCTGCCCCGATTGCGGGAAGGGATTCGAGAAGAACTCCACCCTCATCATCCACCGGCGCATCCACACTGGGGAGAGGCCCTACGAGTGTGATAAATGCAGGAAGAGGTTTAAGAACAGCTCCCATCTCCTCCAGCACTATCGGATTCACACAGAGGAGAGGCCCTTCCGCTGCCCTGACTGCGGGAGGGGATTCAAGTACAACTCCACCCTCGTCACCCACCGGCGCATCCACACTGGGGAGAGGCCCTACGAGTGTCCCCAGTGTGGGAAGAGCTTCCCCAGCAGCTCTCACTTGTGCCAACACCAACGGAGGCACCACTAAGGGAAGCCCTGAGAGAGAACCGAGTGTGGGAAGAGCTTCGTGCGCTGCTCCAGCTCCATCCCCCACTGGAGGAGGCACTTTGGGCACAGCCCTGGTGAGCCACAGTCCCTGTTATCCATGCTGGGAACACACCTGGCTGCTTCTACTTTTGGTTTGGCCTTACTGTTTCTCTCTTCCCAATCTCTTTGCACTCCAAAAGCCAAGAGGGACACATCTGTCATCTCAAAACCACTCAAATACCGTTGAAAACAACTCAGTCTGACCCCAAAAGCGCTCAATCCCACCTCAAAAAAAGTCACTCTCATACCAAACTCGCTCGATTCCACAGCCACCTGAGTAAGATGGGGCTGGGAGGAGATTAAGGGAGACGTGTGATCTCAGTTAGGGTGATTGGATAGGGATTGTCTGGGCTGTGTGTGGTGGATATATTTGACCGCAAATAAAACTCTCAGCCTTACTGATTTCTCTCTCCCTTTCATGCTCAGTCCGTTGCAGTTCTGTTTGCAGAGCGCCGCCTCCCAGAGCTCCCCTCACAGCTGCCGCCCATGGCCTGAGCCCGCCCCTTTCCCCTCACGGTTCCCGCCCTTTCCCCGCCCCCTTTCCCCTCACGGTTCCCGCCCTTTCCCCGCCCCCTTTCACCTCACGGTTCCAGCCGGTTTGGGCAGAGGAGGAGGGCTAGGGGAGATGGAAGAGGAGGGATGAAGGAGGAGAAGGAGGTGAGGTTAGGGTGGAGGAGGAGGAGGAGGGATGGAAGGGGAGGGATGGAAGAGGAGAAGAAGGCGGAGATAACACAGAGGAGCGGGAGGGGAGATGGAAAAGGAGGAGCCGGAGGAAGAGGAAGAGGAGGGACAAAGGCGGATCAAGGCTGACCAGACGGATCCACGAGGTCGCTCCCTGCCTGGATTCGCAGCCCCCACCTGTGGGATCATCGCCCCCCCCATCGCGCAGGTGAGCAGGGAAGGGGAGCCCGGATATCCCGGGGGGTGCCTGGGTTGGGTTTTTGGGGGGATGTTCGGAGAATGAAGGAGTCCAAGGCTGAGCGGAAAAGGCCCCTCGGGGGGACATCGGGGGGTGGCGGTGCCGTCCTGCCGGGGACGCCCCGGGGGGATCTCGTTGCCCTTGCCTGTGGCACGGAGGCAAATCCCATCGTGTCCTTGTCCTTCCTCGGCCAGAGCAGGAGCTGAGCATGGAGAGCAGGGAGGACAAATGCCCGCGGCAGAACCTGGTGGCAGAGGCCGTTTTGAGCGGCTCCACGGCGCAGGAAGGCAACGGGGAGGAAAAGGCCCGGAGATGCCGCACGAGGAGGGGCTGCAAACGCAGCTGGCGGGGATCTGAGGGGGAAAGAGCCAGCCCGGGCCGGGAAGGCGGCCGCAGATCGAGCCAGAGCTCGGAGCTGGTGCTCCATGAGCAGCTCCGTGATGGGGAGAAGCCCCACACGTGCGGGGAGTGTGGGAAGAGCTTCAAATGGAACTCCCAACTGATCCTGCATCAGAGGTCCCACACTGGGGAGAAGCCCTACGAGTGTGGGGAGTGTGGGAAGAGCTTCAGCCGGCGCTCCAACCTGATCACGCACCAGAGGATCCACACTGGGGAAAGGCCTTTCAAGTGCTCCGTGTGTGGGATGCGCTTCAGTGACCCCTCCGGCCGTAACTCGCACCAGAGGATCCACACAGGGGAGAAGCCCTACGAGTGTGGGGAGTGTGGACAGAGCTTCAGACAGAGCTCCAGCCTGATTTGGCACCAGAGGATCCACACTGGGGAGAGGCCCTACGAGTGTGATAAATGCAGGAAGAGTTTTCGGAGCAGCTCCAGTCTCCTCCAGCACTATCTGATTCACACAGAGGAGAGGCCCTTCCAATGCCCCGACTGTGGGAAGGGATTCAGGGACAACTGCCACCTCATCAGGCACCAGCGCAACCACACTGGGGAGAGGCCCTACGAGTGTGATAAATGCAGGAAGAGGTTTCTGACCAGCTCCCATCTCCTCCGGCACTATCAGATTCACACAGATGAGAGGCCCTTCCGCTGCCCCGAGTGCGGGAAGGGATTCAGGGACAACTCCAACCTTGTCATGCACCGGCGCATCCACACTGGGGAGAGGCCCTTCCAATGCCCAGACTGTGGGAAGAGATTCATGCGGAACTCTGACCTTGTCACACACCAGCTCATGCACACTGGGGAGAGGCCCTACGAGTGTTCCAAATGTGGCAAGGGCTTTAAGAGCAGCTCCCATCTCTTCCGGCACTATCGGATTCACACAGAGGAGAGGCCCTCCCAATGCCCAGACTGTGGGAAGAGATTCAGGGACAACTCCACCCTTGCCAAGCACCTGGCGCATCCACACTGGGGAGAGTCCCTACGAGTGTCCCCAGTGTGGGAAGAGCTTCTCACAGAGCTCTCACTTGACCCGACATCAACAGAGGCACCACTAAGGGAAGCCCTGCGAGAGCCCCGAGTGTGGGAAGAGCTTCGTGCGCTGCTCCAGCTCCATCCCCCCACTGGAGGAGGCACTTTGGGCACAGCCCTGGTCACTCACATTCCCTGTGATCCATGCTGCGAGCACACCTGGCAACTTCTGCTTTTAGTGTTGCCCTAATTTTTTTTTCTCTCCATCTCTTTGCACTCCAGAAGCCAAGGGGGATGGATCTGTCACCTCAAAAACACTCAAATCCCAGTGAAAACAGCTCAGTCTTACCTCAAAACGACTCAGGCCCACATCGAACGGGCTTTTTCCCCCCTCAAAAAAACTCTACCTCTTCACAAATTCACTTGATTCCACAGCCACTGAGATGGCTTAGATGGGGTTGGGAAGCAATTGGGAGATGTGGGATCTCAATCTGAAGTGCTGGGATGGGTATTGCTTGGGGCGGGGTGTGTGGGATGTATTTGACAGCAAATAAAACTCTCAGACTTACTGATTTCTCTGCCGTTCATGCTCAGTCCGTTGCAGTTCTGTTTGCAGAGCGCCGCCTCCCAGAGTGTCCCCTCACAGTTGCCGCCCTTGGCCTGAGCCCGCCCCTTTCCCCTCACGGTTCCCGCCCTTTCCCCGCCCCCTTTCCCCTCACGGTTCCCGCCCTTTCCCTGCCCCCTTTCCCCTCACGGTCCCAGCCCGTTAGGGAGGAGGAGGAGGGCTAGGGGAGATGAAGGGGAGGGATGAAGGCGGAGAGAGAGCGCCCATGTTACGAGGAAAAGAATGTAGGGTTAGGGAGTAGGAGGAGGGGAAGGGATGGAAGGGGAGGGATGGAAGAGGAGAAGAAGGCGGAGATAACACAGAGGAGCGGGAGGAAGAGGAGGGACAAAGGCGGATCAAGCCTCAGCTGAAGATTCTGCACGGTCGGTCCCTGCCTGGATTCGCAGCCGCCACCTGTGGGATCATCACGTGCAGGGAGTGTGGGAAGAGCTTCAGGAAGAAGTCTGACCTGATCCAACACCAGAGGATGCACACTGGGGAGAGGCCCTGCGAGTGTGGGGAGTGTGGGATGCGCTTCAGCTGCAGGTCAAGCGTGATCAAGAACCGAAGGACCCACACTGGGGAGAGGCCCTACGAGTGTTCCAAGTGTGGGAAGAGGTTTCAGACCAGCTCCCATCTCTTCCAGCACTATTGGATTCACACAGAGGAGAGGCCCTTCCAATGCCCCGAGTGTGGGAAGGGATTCAGAGATAACTCCCACCTCATCACCCACCGGCGCATCCACACAGGGGAGAGGCCCTACGAGTGTGATAAATGCAGGAAGACGTTTCAGACCAGCTCCTGTCTCCTCCGGCACTATCGGATTCACAGGGAGGACAGGCCCTTCCAATGACCCGACTGTGGGATGGGATTCAGGGATAACTCCCACCTCGTCACCCACCGGCGCATCCACACTGGGAAGAGGCCCTACGAGTGTGATAAATGCAGGAAGACGTTTCAGACCAGCTCCTGTCTCCTCCGGCACTATCAGATTCATACAGAGGAGAGGCCCTTCCAATGCCCCGACTGTGGGAAGGGATTCAGGGAGAACTCCAACCTTGTCAAGCATGGGCGCATCCACACTGGGGAGAGGCCCTACGAGTGTCCCCAGTGTGGGAAGAGCTTCTCCAGCAGCTCTACCTTGACCCAACACCAACGGAGTCACCGGTAAGGGAAGCCCTGCGAGAGCCCCGAGTGCTCCAGCTCCATCCCCCACTGGAGGACGCACTTGGGGCACAGCCCTGGTCACTCACATTCCCTCTGATCCATGTTGGGAACACACCTGGCTGCTTCTCCTTTTGGTTTGACCTTATTTTTTTTTTGTTTTCTCCATCTCTTTGCACTGGAAAAGCCAATGTGGATACATCTGTCACCTCAAGTCCCAGGGAAAACAGCTCAATCCCACTCCAGAAGTGCTCAAACCCACCTCAAAAAAACTCAGTCCCACACCAAACTCACTCGATTCCACAGCTGCCAGTGTAAGATGGGGCTGGGAGGAAATTGGGAGAAGTGGGATCCCATTTCGGAGCTGTGAGATGGGGATTGTGTGGGGCCGGGTGTGTGAGCTGTATTTGATAGCAAATAAAACTCTCAGACTGATTTCTCTCCCGTTCACGTTCAGTCCGTTGCAGTTCTGTTTGCAGAGTGCCGCCTGCTCAGCTCATTGTGTTTGTGTCCCCCTTTCTCTCCTGCCTCTCTTTGCCTGCTCTGTTTCTCTCTCAGTCTCTCCCTTGACCCAGAGACCACCAGAGACCCTCCCTATGTTTAACTGACCCCTTCCCTGATTTAATTGACCCCTGCCCTGATTTAATTCACCCCTTCCCTGATTTAATTGCCCCCTCTGTCCCCACAGACCCTCCCCTGATTATTCATTATTTTATTTCCCAATTATTATTTTAATTCCCAGTCCCAGGAGCTGAAGTTCTGAAGGCTGGCAGGGAAATGTCTCTGCAGGATTTTGCTCCATTTGCCTACAAGGGCGGGGACGTCTTTTCCTGGCTGGGAGGTGGAATTCCAGACTTTGGATTGTGTGCAGGGCAGTACGGGCTGGGATTAAATATGGACTGGGATTAAATGGGAACTGGGATTAAATATGGACTGGGATCAGATAGGGACTGGGATCAAACATGGACTGGGATCAAATATGGACTGGGATTAAATACGGACTGGGATTAAATATGGAATGGGATCAAATATGGACTTGGATCAAATATGGACTGAGATCAAATATGGACTGGGATTAAATACGGACTGGGATCAGATAGGGCCTGGGATTAAATATGGACTGGGATTAAATAGGAACTGGGATTAAATAGGGACTGGGATCAAACAGGGGTTAGGATCAAATATGGACTGGGATCAGATATGGACTGGGATTAAATATGGACTCGGATCAGATAGGGACTGGGATCAAATAGGGACTGGGATTAAATAGGAACTGGGATCAAATAGGGACTGGGATTAAATATGGATTGAGATCAAATATGGACTGGGATTAAATATGGACTGGTATTTGGATTGGGATCAAATATGGAACTAGGATCAAGTAGGGACTGGGATTATATGTGGACTGGGATCAGATATGGACTGGGATCAAATAGGGACTGGGATCAAATAGGGACTGGGATTAAATAGGGGTTAGGATCAAATAGGGACTGGGATTAAATAGGGGTTGGTATCAAATATGGACTGGGATTAAATATGGACTGGGATCAAATAGGGACTGGGATTAAATGGGGATTGGGATTAAATATGGACTGGGATGAGATATGGAACTAGGATCAAATAGGGACTGGGATTAAATATGGATTGAGATCAAATATGGATTGAGATCAAATATGGACTGGGATTAAATATGGACTGGTATTTGGATTGGGATCAAATATGGACTGGGATCAAATATGGACTTGGATCAAATATGGACCGGGATAAACGTGGACTCCGATCAAACAGATTGGGATCGAATATAGACTGGGATCAACTCTTGACTGGGATAAACTGGGCTGGGATCAGCTGTGGACTGGATCAACCAGACTGGGATAAACTGGAGTGAGATTACACAGACTGGGATCAAATACGGACTGGGATCAAACAGGGACTGGGACCATCCGCACCGCGTCGGCCGAACCGGAACCGAGAGAACCGATCCCGTCCCTCCCAGTTCCCTCCCAGTTTCCTCCCAGTCCCTCCCAGTCCCTCCCAGTTCCCTCCCAGTCCCGCCCAGTCCCTCCCAGTTCCCTCCCAGTCCCTCCCAGTTCCCTCCCAGTCAAGGGGGTCCCTCCCAGTCCCTCCCAGTCCCTCCCAGTTCCCTCCCAGTCCCTCCCAGTCCCTCCCAGTCCCGCTCGGGGGCGCGGCCAAAACTCCCCGGAGCGATCGCGGAGCTCCCGGAGCGCTCCCGGTGCTGACCCCGATCCCGATCCCAAATCCCGATCCCGAATCCCGAATCCCGAATCCCGATCCCGAATCTCGAATCTCGATCCCAAATCCCGATCCCGGTTCGGTCCGGTTCGGTTCGGTTCGGTTCGGTTCACGGCGCGGGGGATGAAGATCGCGATCTTCGGAGCCACCGGCAGAACCGGGCGGGTCACGCTGGGGCTGGCGCTGGAGCAGGGTACGGGACACCCCAAAAAATGGGCGCGGGGAGGCCAAAAATGGGCACGGGGAATCCAAAATTTGGGGGGATTTGGGACCCCAAAAAGCGGGAATGGAGGGACCCCAAAAAGGGGAACAGGGACCCCAAAAACGGGCACTGAGACCCCAAAAATGGGCACGGGGAACCCAAAATTTGGGGGGATTTGGGACCCCAAAAAGCGGGAACGGAGGGACCCCAAAAATGGGCACAGGGAACTCAAAATTTGGAGGAAGTTTGGGGCTTCAGGACCTCAAAACCCGGGAATGGAGGGACCCCAAAAACGGGCACTGGAACCCTAAAAATGGGCACGGGGAGCCCAAAATTGGGGGAGTTTGGGACCCCAAAATCGGGAACAGGGGAACCCCAAAATGGCGAATGGAGGACCCCAGAAATGGGCACGGGGAGCCCAAAATTTGGGGAATTTGGGACCCCAAAAAGCGGGAATGGAGGGACCCCCCAAAAACGGGCACTGGGACCCCAAAAATGGGCACGGGGATCCCAAAATTTGGGAGAATTTGGGACCCCAAAAAGCGGGAATGGAGGGACCCCAAAAACGGGCACAGGGACCCCAAAAATGGGAACAGGGATCCCAAAATTTGGGGGAATTTGGGACCCCAAAAAGCGGGAATGGAGGGACCCCAAAAATGGGCACGGGGACCCCAAAAATGGGGGAGTTTTGGGGGATTTGGGACCCCAAAAACTGGGAATGGAGGGACCCTAAAAATGGGCACGGGGACCCCAAAATTTGGGGGAATTTGGGACCCCAAAAAGCGGGAATGGAGGGAGCCCAAAAACCACAAACGGGGAGATCCCAAAATGGGGAATGGAGGACCCCAAAAATGGACACGGGACCCCAAAAATTGGGGGAGTTTTTGGGGGGATTTGGGACCCCAAAAAGGGAAATGGGGACCCCTAAATGAGTTTGGGGGGGGTTTGGGGGGGATTTGGGATCCCAAAAAGGGAAATGGGGACCCTTAAATGAGTTTTGGGGGGGATTGAGGATCCTAAAAATGGGAATGGGGTAAATCGAGGGGACCCCAAAATTGGGAGAGGGACAGGGGAGATCCCAAAACTGGGAATGGAGGGAAATTGGGGGACCCCAAAAATGGGAATGGGGGGGGACCCTAAAATGGAGGGAATTTGGGGGATCCCAAAAAGGGGAAAGGAGGAGAATTTGGGGGACCCCAAAACGGGGAACCCCAAAATTGTGAGAATTTGGGAGGACTGGTGGATCCCAAAATGGGAACAAGGGACCCCTAAATGGGAACGAGGGACCCCAAAAATGGGGACGGGGGGGGATCCCAAAACTGGGAATGAGGGGACCCCAAAAAATGGGGGAGAATTGGGGGGATTGGAGGGACCCCAAAAGCGGAATTTGGGGAAGTCACGAGGAATTGGGGAAGTCACGGGAAATTTGGGGTCACTGGGAGTCACCCCGGTTTGGGGAAGTTGCTGAAATTTGGGGTCACGGGAATTTGGGGTCACTGGAGTTTGGGGGAAACCCCGGGAATTTGGGGTCACGAGAATTTGGGGGGTCTCTGGAAATTTGAGGAAATCCTGGGAATTTGGGGTCTTTTGGGATTTGGGGGTCCCCTGGGAATTGAGGAGTTTTGGGGGTCCCTGGGTTTTGGGGTTCTCTGGGAATTTGGGGGAGACCTCAGGAATTTGGGGGTCCCGGGGATTTGGGGTCCTTTGGAATTTGGGGGAAACCTCGGGAATTTGGGGTCTTTTGGGATTTGGGGTTCTCTGGGAATTCGGGGGCAAAGGGAATTTTGGGGGTCCCCAGGAATTTGGGGGTCACGGGGATTTGGGGTTCCCCTGGGAATTGAGGAGTTTTTGGGGCTCCCTGGGAATTTGGGGTTCCCTGGGAATTTTGGGGGGACCCCGAAATTTGGGGTCCCGGGGATTTGGGGTCCTTTGGAATTTGGGGGAGACCTCGGGAATTTGGGGTCACATGGATTTGGGATCCTTTGGAATTTGGGGGAGACCTCGGGAATTTGGGGTCTTTTGGGATTTGGGGTTCTCTGGGAATTCGGTGGTCAAGGGAACTTGGGGGGTCCCCTGGAATTTGGGGTCACGGGAATTTGGGGGTCCCCTGGGAATTGAGGAGTTTTGGGGCTCCCTGGGAATTTGGGGGTTCCCGGGAATTTGGGGTTCAGGTGGGTTTGGGGTCCTTTGGAATTTGGGGTTCCCTGGCAATTGGGGGGTCCTGGGGGATTTGGGGTTACGGGGATTTTGGGGAGACCCCGGGAATTTGGGGTCCTTTGGAATTTGGGAGTCCCAGAAATTTGGGGGTTTCTGGAATTTGGGGTTCTCTGGAATTTGGGATCCTGTGGAATTTGGGGATCCCCTGGGAACTGAGGGGTTTTGGGGGGCTCCTTGGCTTTTGGGGTCCCAGGGTTTTGGGGTTCCTGGAATTTTGGGGTTCCCTGAGAATTGAGAGGTTTTGGGGCTCCCTGGGTTTTGGGGTCCCCTGGAATTGGGGGGAGTATCAGAAATTTTGGGGTTCCCTTGAATTTGGGGTCCCTGGAATTTGGGGGTTTCCTGGAATTTTGGGGGGTCCCCTGGGAATTGAGAGGTTTTGGGGGCTCCTTGGCTTTTGGGGTCCCAGGGTTTTGGGGTTCCCGGAATTTTGGGGTTCCCGGAATTTTGGGGGGTTCCCTGAGAATTGAGAGGTTTTGGGGCTCCCTGGGTTTTGGGGTCCCCTGGAATTGGGGGAGTCTCAGAAATTTTGGGGTTCCCTTGAATTTGGGGGTCCCTGGAATTTGGGGGAGACCTCGGGAATTTGGGGTCTTTTGGGATTTGGGGTTCTCTGGGAATTCGGGGGTCAAGGGAATTTGGGGTGTCCCCTGGAATTTGGGGTCACGGGGATTTGGGGGTCCCCTGGGAATTGAGGAGTTTTGGGGTTCCCCGGAATTTGGGGTTCAGGTGGGTTTGGGGTCTTTTGGGATTTGGGGTTCTTTGGGAATTTGGGGAGACCCCGGGAATTTGGGGTCCTTCGGATTTTGGGGTCCTTTGGAATTTGGGGGTCCTTTGGAATTTGGGGGTCCCAGAAATTTGGGGGTCCCAGAAATTTGGGGTTCTCTGGAATTTGGGGTCCTGTGGAATTTTGGGGTCCCCTGGGAACTGAGGGGTTTTGGGGTTCCCTGGAATTTTTGGGGGGGTCCCCTGGGAATTGAGGTGTTTTGGGGGCTCCTTGGCTTTTGGGGTCCCAGGGTTTTGGGGTTCCCGGAATTTTGGGGCGTCCCCTGGAATTTTGGGGGGGGTCCCTTGGAAATCGAGAGGTTTTGGGGCTCCCTGAGAATTTGGGGTTCCCTGGAATTGGGGGGAGCCCCAGAAATTTGGGGGCTCCCTGGAATTTGGGGTTCCCTGGAATTTTGGGGGGGTCCACTGGGAATTGAGAGATTTTGGGGGCTCCTTGGCTTTTGGGGTCCCAGGGTTTTGGGGTTCCCGGAATTTTGGGGGGGTTCCCGGAATTTTGGGGGGTTCCCTGAGAATTGAGAGGTTTTGGGGCTCCCTGGGAATTTGGGGTTCCCTGGAATTGGGGGAGTCCCAGAAATTTGGGGGTTTCTGGAATTTGGGGTTCCCTGGGAACTGAGGCATTTTGGGGCCTCGTTGCCTTTTGGGGTCCCCAAAAATTTGGGGCAAATTCCGACGGTTTTGGGGCTCCCTGGTTGTTGGGGGGGGCTGATAAGGCTTATCTGGGGTTTGGGGGGGGCTGATAAAGGCCTGGGAGGGGTTGGGACGGGGTTTTTGGGGGGGGCTGATAAAAAATGGGGGGGTCCTGAGGGGGATTTGGGGGGGTCCTGAGGGGATTTTGGGGGGTCCTGAGGGGATTTTGGGGGGTTCTGGGGTTTTTTTGGGGGGGGTCCTGAGGGGATTTTGGGGATCTTGGGGGGAATTTGGGGGGGTTCTGAGGGGATTTGGGGGGGTTCTGAGGAGGTTTGGGGGGATTTTGGGGGGTCCTGAGGGGATTTGGGGGGTCCTGAGGGGATTTTGGGGTGTCCTGAGGGGATTTTGGGGGGGTTCTGGGGCACTTTTTGGGGTTTTCTGGGGGGATTTGGGGTATCCTGAGGGGGTCCTGAGGGGATTTTGGGGGGTCCTGAGAGGATTTTGGGGGTTCAGGGGGGGGATCTGGGGGGATTTTGGGAGTCCTGGAGGGTCCTGAGAGGATTTTGGGGGGTCCTGGAGGGTTCTGAAAGGATTTTGGGGGGTCCTGGGGGGATTTTGGGGGGGGGTCCTGAGGGGATTTTGGGGGTCCTGAGGGGATTTTGGGGGGTTTTGCGGGTCCTGAGGGGGATTTGGGGGGTCCTGGATGGTTCTGAAAGGATTTTTGAGGGGTCTTGGGGGGATTTGGGAGGTCCTGAGGGGATTTTGGGGGGGTCCTGGAGGGTCCTGAGGGGATTTGGGGGGTCTTGGGGGGATTTTGGGGGGGTTCTGGGGCATTTTTGGGGGTTTTTCTGGGAGGATTTGGGGTCTCCTGGGGGGTCCTGAGGGGATTTTGAGGGGTCCTGGAGGAGTTTTGGGGGTCCTGAGGGGGTCTGGGGGGTGATTTGAGGGGTCCTTGGGGAG
The DNA here is from genome assembly GCA_039654755.1 of Calcarius lapponicus. Classification (NCBI taxonomy): domain Eukaryota; kingdom Metazoa; phylum Chordata; class Aves; order Passeriformes; family Fringillidae; genus Calcarius; species Calcarius lapponicus. The sequence goes on along the minus strand of JBBFKN010000415.1, from coordinate 1,084 downwards.
GTTTGGGGAGATTGGGGGTTCCTGGGGGGATTTTGGGGATCTTGGGGGGAATTTGGGGGGGTTCTGAGGGGATTTTGGGGGATCCTGAGGGGAATTTGGGGGGGTCCTGGAGGGTCCTGAGGGGATTTTGGGGGTCCTGGGAAGGATTTTTTGGGGTCCTGGGAAGGATTTGGGGGTGCTGGGGGGGTCTGGGGGTTTTTGGGGGGGATTTTGGGGAGTCCTGGGTGATTTTTGGGGGTCCTGAGGGGATTTTGGGGGGTCCTAGAGAGTTTCCTGGGGGTCTTGGGGGGGAGTTTGGGGGGTCCTGAGGATTTTTTTGGGGGTCCTGGGGGATTTGGGGGATCCCATTGGGGAAATTTGGGGGGTCCTGGGGGGATTTTTGGGGATCTTGGGGGAATTTGGGGGTTTCTGAGGGGATTTGGGGGGTCCTGAGGGGATTTTGGGGGGATTTTGGGGGGTCCTGAGGGGATTTTGGGGGGTCCTGAGGGGATTTTGGGGGGTCCTGAGGGGATTTTGGGGGGGGTTCTGGGGCATTTTTTGGGGTTTTCTGAGGGGATTTGGGGTATCCTGGGGGGTCCTGAGGGGATTTTGGGGGATCCTGGAGGAGTTTTGGGGGTTCTGAGGGGGTCTGGGGGGGAATTGAGGGGTCCTTGGGGAGGTTTGGGGAGATTTGGGGGTTCCTGGGGGGGGAATTTGGGGATCTTGGGGGATTTTGGGGGGTCCTGAGGGGATTTGGGGGGTTCTGGGGCATTTTTGGGGTTTTCTGAGGGGATTTGGGGTATCCTGGGGGGTCCTGAGGGGATTTGGAGGGTCCTGAGGGGATTTGAGGGGTCCTGGGGGGATTTTGGGGAACTTGGGGGGAATTTGGGGGGTTCTGAGGGGATTTGGGGGGGTTCTGAGGAGGTTTGGGGGGATTTGGGGGGTCCTGAGGGGATTTTGGGGTCCCTGATGGGGTTTTTGGGGGGGTTCTGGGGCATTTTTTGGGGGTTTTCTGGGGGGATTTGGGGTCTCCTGGGGGGTCCTGAGGGGATTTTGGGGGTTCCTGGGGGGATTTTGGGGGTCCTGAGGGGAATTTGGGGGGTCC
>JBBFKN010000414.1:0-29842 GCA_039654755.1 Calcarius lapponicus | reverse complement strand
CTGTGGCACTTTTTAGCGATATCTATTCCCCATTTTCACCCCGTTCTTTCCCATTTTTATCCCATTTTTTTCCCTGTTTCCAGCAGCAGAAGCCTGCTGCGAGCTGTGCGGGCTCTACTTTGAGAACAGGAGGGCTCTGGCCGGCACGCCCGGGCGCACCTGCGGCAGTTTTAGCAGCATCCATTCCCCATTTTTCCCTATTTTAACCCCATTTTTTATCCCATTTTTTCCTGTTTTTTCCCTATTTCCCAGCAGCAGAAGCCTGCTGTGAACTCTGCGGGCTCTACTTTGAGAACAGGAAGGCTCTGGCCAGCCACGCCCGGGCGCACCTGCGGCAGTTTTAACGATATCCATTCCCCATTTTCACCATTTTAACCCCATTTTTATCCCGTTTTTTTCCTGTTTTTCCCTATTTTCCAGCAGCAGAAGCCTGCTGTGAGCTCTGCGGGCTCTACTTTGAGAACAGGAAGGCTCTGGCCAGCCACGCCCGGGCGCACCTGCGGCAGTTCAGGGTCACCTGTGGCACTTTTAGCGATATCCATTCCCCATTTTCTGTACATTAACCCCATTTTTATCCCGTTTTTTCCCATTTTAACCCCATTTTTTCCCTATTTCCCAGCAGCAGAAGCCCTGCTGTGAACTCTGCGGGCTCTACTTTGAGAACAGGAAGGCTCTGGCCAGCCACGCCCGGGCGCACCTGCGGCAGTTCAGGGTCACCTGTGGCACTTTTAGCGATATCCATTCCCCATTTTCTGTACATTAACCCCATTTTTATCCCATTTTTATCCCATTTTTTCCCTGTTTCCAGCAGCAGAAGCCTGCTGCGAGCTGTGTGGGCTCTACTTTGAGAACAGGAAGGCTCTGGCCGGCCACGCCCGGGCGCACCTGCGGCAATTCAGGGTCACCTGTGGCACTTTTAGCGATATCCATTCCCCATTTCTCACCATTTTAACCCCATTTTTATCCCATTTTTTCCCTATTTCCCAGCAGCAGAAGCCTGCTGTGAACTCTGCGGGCTCTACTTTGAGAACAGGAAGGCTCTGGGCCAGCCACGCCCGGGCGCACCTGCGCAGCAGTTCGGCGTCACCGAGTGGTGCGTGAACGGCTCGCCCATCGAGACGCTGCGCGAGTGGATCCGGCACCGCCCGCACAAGGCCGGCGCCTACCGCAGCTACATCCAGGCGGGCGCCCCTTCTCCAAGAAGTTCCGCAGCTCGGCGCACCCGCGGGAGACGCGCGGGGCCCTGGCCGTGCCCTTCCTGCCCAAGGGCGGGGCTGGCGGCCGAGGCGGCGCTGGGCGACTGCGGCAAGGGGGCCCGAGGGAGCGGAACGGGCGCCTGGGCTCGCCCCTGGGAGTGGTCAAGCTGGAGGAGCAGAGGGGCAACTTCAGCAGTGAGTGAGGGGAAAGGGAAAAATGGGGTTGGGGATGGAAAAATGGGGTTTGGGGTGGGAATTGTGGGGTTTGGGGTGGGGAAAATGGAGTTTGTGGGGTTTGGGAATGGGAATGGGAATGAGGAGTGGTGTGAAGCTGGAGGAGCAGAGGGGCAACTTCAGCAGTGAGTGATGGGATTGGGGAAATGTGGGGTTTGGGGGTGGGGGGGGAAAATGGGGTTTGTGGGGTTTGGAGTGGGAATTGTGGGAGTTTTGGGTGGGGAAAATGGGATTTATGGGGTTGGGAATGGGAATGGGAATGGGAATGAGGGGTGGTCAAGCTGGAGGAGCAGAGGGCAACTTCAGCACTCAGTGAGGGGGGGAATGGGATTGGGGGTTTTGGGGTGGGAAAATGGGGTTTGGGTTGAGAAAAGTGGGGTTTGGGAATGGAGAATGGGAATGGGGAATGGGAATGGGGATGGGAATGGGAATGAGGAGTGGTCAAGGTGGAGGAGCAGAGGGGCAACTTCAGCAGTGAGTGAGGGGGAGAGATGGGATTGGGGGTTTGGGGTGGGAAATGTAGGAATTGTGGGGTTTGGGGTGGGGGAAATGGGATTTATGGGGTTGGGAATGGGAATGAGGAGTGGTCAAGCTGGAGGAGCAGAGGGGCAACTTCAGCAGTGAGTGAGGGGATTGGGGAAATGTGGGGTTGGGGGTTTGGGGGTGGGAAATGTGGGGTTTGGGAATGGAGAATGGGAATGGGAATGAGGAGGGGTCAAGCTGGAGGAGCAGAGGGGCAACTTCAGCAGTGAGTGAGGGGAAAGGGGAAAAATGGGGTTGGGGATGGGGAAAATGAGAAATGTGGGGTTTTGGGGTGGGAATTGTGGGGTTTGGGGTGGGGAAAATGGAGTTTGGGGTTTGGGAATGAGGAATGCAAATGGGGAATTGGAATGGGAATGAGGAGTGGTCAAGCTGGAGGAGCAGAGGGGCAACTTCAGCAGTGAGTGAGGGGATTGGGGAAATGTGGGGTTTGGGGTGGGGGAAAATGAGAAATGTGGGGTTTGGGGTGGGAATTGTGGGGTTTGGAAATGGGTTTGGGAATGGGGAATGGGAATGGGAATGAGGAGTGGTCAAGCTGGAGGAGCAGAGGGGCAACTTCAGCAGTGAGCGAGGGGGGAGAAATGTGGGGTTTGGGGTGGGGGAAAATGGGATTTGTGGGGTTTGGGGTGGGAATTGTGGGGTTTGGAAATGGGTTTGGGAATGGGGAAATGGGAATGGGAATGAGGAGTGGTCAAGCTGGAGGAGCAGAGGGGCAACTTCAGCAGTGAGTGAGGGGATTGGGGAAATGGGATTGGGGGGTTTGGGGTGGGAATTGTGGGGTTTGGGAATGGGGAATGGGGAGGTGAAATTGGGAACGGGACAGGATTGGGAAACTGGGGCTGGCACTGGGATCCCCAGCCCCCCCATAACCCCCAAATTCCCTGACTCATTCCCCGCTGATCCCCAGAGTATCGAGCGGCGCCAGGCGCGGCCCCTGGAGCCCGAATGGGATTGGGAATTGGGGAATGGGGACAGGATTGGGGAATTGGGGACGGCACTGGGATCCCCAGAGCTCCCATAACCCGCAAATCTCCTCATTCCCCGATTCCCAGAGTTCGAGCGGCGCCAGGCGCGGCCCCTGGAGCCGCCGCTGCCGCGCGAGGCCGAGCCCGGGGCCGAGTTCCCGCGGAAGCTTCCGGAGCCGCGGCCGCCGGCCGCGCGTGCGCCCCGGTGCCCGCCCTGGTGCCGCGCCCGCCCCAGACCTCGCTCGTCAAGTTCGTGGGCAACATCTACACCCTCAAGTGCAGGTGGGATTTAGGCCATTTCCCCATTTTCCAGCTTTTTTTTGGGGTGGTTTTCCTGATTTTCCCCGCTCTTCCCTCCCTGCTTTTGGCTGTTTTCCCCTTTTTTCCTGCTATTCCATCCCTGCTTTTGGCTGTTTTCCCCTTTTTTTCCTGCATTTCCCCTCTTTTCCTGTTCTTCCCTCCCTGCTTTTGGCTCTTTTCCTGCATTTCCCACCCTTTCCCTTCTCCCCCATCCCATTTTTGGGGGTTTTTCCCCATTTTTAGGGTTTTTCCCATTTTTGGGGGTTTTTTCCCCATTCCCCCCTCCTCCCTCACCCCCAGCCTCATTTTTATCATTCCCAATCCCTGAAACCCCAGAATTCCTCCCAAAATCCAGGAATTCCTGCCCGAAACCCAGAAATTCCTCCTGAAATCTGGGAATTGCTGCCCGAAACCTGGGAATTCCTGGCCAAACCCCAGAAATTACTGCCCAAGACCCAAGAATTCCTGCACAAAACCTGGGAATTCCTCCGGGAATTCCTGCCCGAAACCTGGGAATTCTTCCCAAAATCCAGGAATTCCTGCCCGAAACCCGTGAATTTATCCAGGAACTCCTCTGGAAATCCAGGAATTACTCCCTAAAACCTGGGAATTTCTGCCCAAAACCCAGGAATTTCTCCGGGAATTCCTGCCCAAATCCCAGGAATTCCTGCCTAAACCCCAAGAATTCCTCCCAAAATTCCTCCTGCAATGCAGGAATTCCTGCTGAAATCTGGAATTCCTCCTGAAATCCAGGAATTCCTCCCTAAAACCTGGGAATTCCTGCCCCAAAACATGGGAATTCCTCTCCAAAACCCAGGAATTCCCCCTGAAATCCCAGGAATTCCTGCCTGAAACCCGGGAATTCCTCCTGAAATCCAGGGAATTCCTCTGGGAATTCCCTCTGAAACCCCGGAATTCCTGTTTCCCCAGGTTCTGCGAGGTGGAGTTCCAGGGCCCGCTGTCCATCCAGGAGGAGTGGGTGCGGCACCTGCAGCGCCACATCCTGGACATGAATTTCTCCTCCAAGGCGGAGCCGCTGCGCAACGAGGCCCCCCCGAGCCGCCGGCCGTGGCCGAGGCGCCCTGAGACAGCATTTCCCAAAACCCTGGGAATTAAAACAAAACCACACAAAAAAAACCACACAAAAACCACAAATAAACCACCCACCCGAAATAAACCCCCCCAGATTCCAGCGGGGTCTCCTGGGGGGTCCTGCCCCCGTTTTTGGGGCGATTTTTTGGGGTTTTTTCGGGGAGCGGCCCCGGGGCTTGGCACAGCCACAAGCACTACACGGAGCGTTCCCGCCGGGAAGGACGGGAATTCCCAAAAAAAACACAAAAATTCCCCTTTTTGTATCCCAAAGAACCGGGCGGGCAATTCCCAGAATTCCCAGAATTCCCAGAATTCCCAGGATGGATTCCCGGGGGAGGAACGCTGTGGATTTTGTACATTTGGACCCTTGGCAGAGTTGTAAATTCCTGATTTTTTTGTTTTATTTCTGTTTTTATTTTTAGTGGCCCCCGTAGGTGTCGGAATTCCCTCAGTTCCGGGGTTGCATGTTTCCCAAAATTCCCAATTTTTCTCCGCGGGAATCTCCAGAATTCCGGGAGGATTCGGCTCCGTTTTTTCCCCAAATTCCCTTTTTTTTTTGGTTTTTTTTGGTTTTATTCCCTTTTCTCCTCCCTCCTCCCGGCTTTTTTAACCTCTAGATTTGTGTAGAAAGCGAAGGAAAAAAAGGCAAAAATTCCGATTTTATTGGGAATCCCGAAACTTCCGGATTTCGGAAGGAATTTTAACGGAGACTTTTTTGTTTTTTTTTTTTTGTTTGTTTTATTTCCATTTTTTTAAAATTTGATTTCCACGTTTTTCGGGACTTTTCCGGCGATTCCTGTACCTGGGACTGGGGGACGATGGATTAAATTCTTCTGGAGATGAAAGCCCGGGAAAGAAGAAAACGGAGTCTCTGCATGCCTGGGGGGATTTCCAGGGAAATTTGGGAAAATCCAGACAAATTTGGGGGAAATTTAGGGAAAATCAAGGAAATTTGGGAGAATTCTGGGGGAAATTTGGGAGAAATTCCAGGTAAATTTGGGGGAAATTCTGGGCAACTTCCAGGTAAATTTGGGAAGATCCAAGGAAATTTGGAGAATTCTGAGGAAATTTGGGGAAAATTTGGAAATTCCAGGAAATCCAGGGAAATTTGGGGTAAATCCAAGGAAATTGGGGGAAATTCCAGGGAAATTTCGGGGAAATTCCAGGGAGATTTGGGGATAGATCCAAGGGGATTTGGGGAAATCCAAGGAAATTTGGGGAAATTCCAGGAATTCCAGGGAAATTTGGGGAAATTCCAGGGAGATTTGGGATGGATCCAAGGGGATTTGGGGGAATTCCAGGGAAATTTGGTAAAATCCAGAGGGATTTGGGGGAAATTTGGGGAGAATCCAGAGAAATTTGGGGGAAATTCTGGGGAAATTTGGGACAAATCCAGAGGGATTTGAGGGAAATTCCAGGGATATCCAAGGGATTTGGGGGAAATCTGGGGAAATTTGGGGAAATTTGATGGAAATCTGAGGAGATTTGAGGGAATTCCAGGGAAATCCGGGATGAATCCAGAGGGATTTGGGACGGAGCCTTGGAGGAGGGGAGGGGTCAAGGGATGGGTTTGGGTCCCGGGATTTGGGATCTGGGATTTGGGGTCAAGATTTGGGGACATCGGGGACACTGGGATGGGATTTGGGGTCGTTATTGGGGATTTCGGGATTTGGGGACATTGGGGATGGGATTCGGGGTCGTTGTTTGGGATTTGGGGTGGTTATTTGGGATTTGGGGTCTTTTTTGGGGTCGTTTTTTGGGATTTTGGGGTTCGGGGCCCCCCCCGGTGACCCCAGCGCCGTCCCCGCGCCCCGCACGTGACGAACACGTGACAGGCCGCCGCACGTGACAAGCACGTGACCCCAGGTGACACCGCAGCGCCGCGAGCGGCCACGTGAGGGCGCCACAGGGGGCGTGGCCTCAGAAGAGACAGCCAATAGAAGCCGGCGCTGCGGCGAGGAGGCGTGGCTAAGGGCGCGCCTGGCACGCGATAGGTCCTTAGCCGGCGCAGCTGGCCAATGGGGGAGCAGAGCGGCGAAAGCCGCGCCTCCTCATCGAGCAGACTTTCATTTTAACCAATCGCATCGCGGGAGACGCGATGATCGACAGCGGCCGGCTGCCAATGGGAGGCGCGACCCGCGCGGACCAATCAGCGCGGGGGAGGCGGAGCGGCGCGCCCAATCAGCGCGAAGGGGGCGGGGCCGGCACGGCGCCGTTACCGCCCGGGAAAGGGGAGGAGGGCGCCGCCATCATGAGCTACGGTGAGGGGAGGGGGCCGGCACCGGCACGGGAGGGACCGCGGGCACCGGGAGCGGGAGGGGCCGGCGGGAGCCGTGAGGGGCTCGCTGGGGTCTGTGAGGAACGGGAACCGTCAGGGGCGGCGGGGTCAGTGAGGGGCGGCAGGTCCGTGACGGGCAGAGGGATCCGTGAGGGGCGGCTGAGGTCGGTGAGGGGCGGGAACCGTGAGGGACGGCGGGGTCCGTCAGGGGCGGCGGGATTCGTCAGGGGCCTTTGGGGTCCGTGAAGAGCAGGGTGATCCGTGACGGGCGGCGGATCCGTGAGGGGCTCGCTGGGGGTCAGTGAGGAGCGGGATCCGTGAGGGGCCACTGCGGTCGGTGAGGGGCGGCGGGAGCCGTGAGGGGCGGAGGGATCATTGAGAGGCTCGCTGGGGTCGGTGTGGAGCGGGAACCGTGAGGGCCGGCGGGGTCTGTGAGGGGCTCGCTGGGGTCAGTGAGGGGCGGCGGGTCTGTGAGGGGCTCGCTGGGGTCAGTGAGGGGCGGAAAGGATCCGTGAGGGCCGGCGGGGTCTGTCAGGGGCGGCGGGGTCTATCAGGGGCGGCGAGACCGTGAGGGGTTCGCAGGGGTCGGTGTGGAGCGGGAACCGTGAGGGGCGGTGGAACCGGGAGGGGCTGGGCGGGTCCGTGAGGGGCGGCGGGAACCGTGAGGGGCTGGCGGGTCCGTGAGGGGCCGCTGGTGTCATTGAGGGGCAGGAACCGTGAGGGCCAGCGGGGTCTGTGAGGTGCGGCGGGAACCGTGAGGGGCTCGCTGGGGTCAGTGAGGGGCGGGAACCGTGAGGGGCTGGCGGGTCCGTGAGGGGCTCGATGGGGTTTGTGAGGGGAGCAGGAACCGTGAGGGGCGGCGGGAACCGAGGGGTTCGGCGGGTGACGCGGGAGCCCTGAGGGGTTCGGCGGGAGCCGTGAGGGGAAAGCGGGAACGGACGGGGGTCCCTGAGGGACTGGGAGGACACCGAGACCGGGGGGGTTCGTGAGGGACCAGGGGGGACACCGGGACTGGGGGGTGACCGTGAGGGACCGGGGGACACCGGGACATGGAAGGGAGCCTTGAGGGACCGGGGGGTGACCGTGAGGGACCGGGGGGACACCGGGACATGGAGGGGAGCCTTGAGGGACCGGGGGTGACCGTGAGGGACCGGGGGGACACCGGGACATGGAAGGGAGCCTTGAGGGACCGGGGGTGACCGTGAGGGACCGGGGGATTCCGGGACATCGGGGGGACACCGGGGGTGTCTATGTGGGACCGGGGAGGACACCGGGACATGGAAGGGAGCCTTGAGGGAGCCGGGGGTGACCGTGAGGGACCGGGGGGGACACCGGGACATGGAGGGGAGCCTTGAGGGACCCGGGGGTGACCGTGAGGGACCGGGGGGACACCGGGACATGGAGGGGAGCCTTGAGGGACCGGGGGTGACCGTGAGGGACCGGGGGGGACACCGGGACATGGAGGGGAGCCTTGAGGGTCGGGGCTGTCCGGGGGACACCGGGGGTGACCGTGAGGGACACCGGGAGGTTCTGGACACCGAGGGGACACCGGGATGTCCCTGAGGGACCGGGGGGACCCCGGAGAGCCCCAGTTCCCGGGAATTCGATCCCAAAGCCGGGATTTGATCCCCATCCAGCTCCATTTGAGTCTCCCGCTCCCGCTTTGGGCACCGGCAATTCCCAAATTCTCAGGAATTTGTTCCCAAAACCGGGATTTGATCCCAATCCGGCCCCGGTCCCCGTTCACCGCTCTCAGGAATTCCCGGTTCTATCCCAGCCCGGGTTTATTCCCACCCCGACCCCTCCCGAGCCGTTTTAATCCCATTTTTCCTCGCTTTTATCCCATTTTTCCCAGTTTTTCAGTGAATCCCGGCCCGTTCCCTCAGCCGGGGCAGCGATTCCCGGAGAATTCCCACCCGCAGGCGGGGAAGGAGCGCCCAAACCCCTTAATTGGGGCTTTTGTGTTAATGAGGAGCCGCTAATTAGGGCTGAAATTACACTGGGGAATGAGGGCAGCCGGGGGGAACAGCAGGAACGGGATCCAACTCCCGGGTTTTCCCCATTTTCCCCCTTTTTTTTCCCCAATTCTTTCTCCTTTTTTCCAAGTTTTCCCCATTTTCTCCCATTTTCCCATTTTTTCCCCATTTTTCTCCCATTTTTCCCCATTTTTTCCTGTTTTCTCCTGGTCTTCCCCATATTTTCCAATCCCTCCCAAATTTTTCCCATTTCCCCCCATATTTCCCATTTTTCTCCCATTTTCCCACATTCTTTCCCATTTTTCCTGTTTTCTCCTGGTTTACCCCATATTTTCCCATCTGTCCCATGTTTTCCCCGATTTTTCTCCCATTTCCCCCCACTTTTCCCCCATTTTTTCCCCAAATTTTTCTCCCATTTTTCTCCCATTTTCCCCCATTTTTTCCCAAATTTTTCTCCCATTTTTCTCCCATTTTCCCCCATTCTTTCCCATTTTTTCCCAAATTTTTCTCCCATTTTTCTCCCGTTTCCCCCCATTCTTTCCCAATTTTTCCCATTTTTTCCCCCACTTTTTCCTCTTTTCCCCCAATTTCTCAGCAGGGATTTCCCTTTCCTGACCATCCCCAAACTCCCAGGGCTGGGAATTCAGGATTTGGGGGGAATTTTGGGGATTTTGGGAGCCTAATTTGGGTTTTGCTGTTTTTTCAGGGTACGGAGATTGGAATTCGGGGCTCGAGCAGAGGCAAGTGCGGAATTCCCTCCCCCTGGATTCCCTGGGAAGCTCCCACCGCTCCTTTCCCAAAATTTAGTCCCAAATTCCCCGCTGGATCCAACAAAAATTGGCATTTTTGGAACGGGGGGGGAAACGGCTCTGAGTCCAAAATTGGGGATTTTTGGGGTCTCAAATTCTGTGGGAATGACCCCAAATTCCATTGGGAACGACCCCAAATTCCATGGGAAGGATCCCAAATTCCATTGGAATTAACTGGGGAACAACCCCAAATTCTGTGGGAATTAATTGGGAATGAGCCCAAATTCCATGGGAAGGATCCCAAATTCCATTGGAATTAACTGGGAACGACCCTAAATTCTGTGGGAATTAATTGGGAATGATCCCAAATTCCATGGGAATTGATTGGGACCGACCGCAAATTCCTTGGGAATTAACTGGGAAAGAGGCCCAATTTCCAGTAAACTCTGAATTCCTGGGAAATCTGGGAGCTCTCCTGAATTCTGGTGATTCCTGGCAAATCCTGGTGAATCCCGAATTCCCGATAGTTCCCGTTAAATCCTAGGAAATCCCAAATTTCTGATAATCCCCAGTAAATCCTGGTAAATTCTGAATTCCTGATAATTCCCAGTAAATCCCAGTGCATTGCTAATTCCTGTTTAAATCCCAGTAAATCCTGAATTCCCGACAATTCCCATTAAATCACGGTAAATCCTGAATTCCCAATAATTCCCAGTAAATCCCGCATTCCTGATAATTCCCACTAATTCCTGTTAAATCCCAATAAATCCTGAATTCCCAATAATTCCCAGTGAATCCCAGTAAATCCCAAATTCCCAGTAATTCCTGCTAAATCCCAGTAAATCCCAAATTCTCAACAATTCCTGTTAAATCCCACTAAATCCCAAATTCCTGGTAATTCCCATTAAATCCCAGTAAATCCCAAATTCCCGATAATTCCTGGTAAATCCCGATGCATCCCAAATTCCTGATAATTCCCGTTAAATCCCAGTAGAATCCCAAATTCCCGCTAATTCCTGTTAAATCACGGTAAATCCTGAATTCCCGATAATTCCCAGTAAATCCCAAATTCCCGCTCATTCCCGTCCAACCCCAGTAAATCCCGAATTCCCGATAATTCCCGGTGCTTCCCGAATTCCCGCTCATTCCCGTCCAACCCCAGTAAATCCCGAATTCCCAATAATTCCCGGTGCCTCCCGAATTCCTGCTCATTCCCGTCCAATCCCAATAAATCCCAAATTCCCAATAATTCCCGGTGCCTCCTGAATTCCGCTCATTCCCGTCCAATCCCAATAAATCCTGAATTCCTGATAAATCCTGTTGAATCCCAATAAATCCTGAATTCCCAATAATTCCCGGTGCCTCCCGAATTTCCACTCATTCCCGTCCAATCCCAGTAAATCCCAAATTCCCAATAAATCCCGGTGCCTCCCGAATTCCCGCTCATTCCCGTCCAATCCCAATAAATCCCAAATTCCCAGTAAATCCCGGTGCATCCCAAATTCCCGCTCATTCCCGTTGAACCCCAATAAATCCCAAATTCCTGATAATTCCTGTTGAATCCCAGTAAATCCTGAATTCCTGCTAATCCCCGGTGCCTCCTGAATTCCGCTCATTCCCGTCCAACCCCAATAAATCCCAAATTCCTGCTCATTCCCGGTGCATCCCGAATTCCCGCTCATTCCCGTCCAATCCCAATAAATCCCGAATTCCTGATAATTCCTGTTGAATCCCAGTAAATCCTGAATTCCAGTAAATTCCCGGGTGCCTCCTGAATTCCCGCTCATTCCCGTCCAACCCCAATAAATCCCGAATTCCTGATAATTCCTGTTGAATCCCAGTAAATCCTGAATTCCCAGTAAATCCCGGTGCCTCCCGAATTCCCGCTCATTCCTGGTGCATCCCGAATTCCCGCTCATTCCTGTCCAATCCCCGTAAATCCCGAATTCCCGATAATTCCTGTTAAATCCCAATAAATCCCGAATTCCCAGTAATTCCCGGTGCCTCCCGAATTCCCGCTCATTCCCGTCCAACCCCAGTAAATCCTGAATTCCTGATAATTCCTGTTGAATCCCAGTAAATCCTGAATTCCCAATAAATCCCGGTGCTTCCCGAATTCCCACTCATTCCCGTCCAACCCCAATAAATCCCGAATTCCCAATAATTCCTGGTGCCTCCCGAATTCCCGCTCATGCCCGTCCAATCCCAGTAAATCCCGAATTCCCGATAATTCCTGTTGAATCCCAGTAAATCCTGAATTCCCAGTAATTCCCGGTGCATCCCAAATTCCCTCTCATTCCCGTCCAATCCCAATAAATCCTGAATTCCCAATAATTCCCGGTGCCTCCCGAATTCCCTCTCATTCCCGTCCAATCCCAATAAATCCTGAATTCCCGCTTATTCCCGTTCAATCCCAGTAAATCCCGAATTCCCGATAATTCCTGTTAAATCCTGGTAAATCCTGAATTCCCGATAATTCCCGGTGCCTCCCGAATTCCCTCTCATTCCCGTCCAATCCCAATAAATCCCAAATTCCCGCTAATTCCTGGTGCCTCCCGAATTCCCGCTCATTCCCGTCGAACCCCAATAAATCCCAAATTCCCAATAATTCCCAGTAAATCCCGAATTCCCTCTCATTCCATCCCATCCCACTAAACCCCGGTTTCCCCCCGCAGGGTACGAGGGCTATGGCTATGGCTATGGCTACGGCCACGAGGGCTCCGGCGGCTTCGGCTTCGGAGCGGCCGCTGGCAATTCCTGGGATTTGGGCAATTCCGAGGCCGACGGGGCCCCCGAGGGCGGCGACGGCCCCGGGAAGCAGCGGCAGGAACCGGGAAGCGCCGGGATCCACCCCGAGAGCGAGGGGGATGGCGGGACGGGGCTACGGGGCTGCCCCGGAAAGGTGGGAATGGGAATGGGGGATTGGGAATTGGGGAATTTGGGATTGGGATTGGGAATGTGGAACTGGGATCCACCGGGATGCACCCCGAGAGCGAGGGGATGGCGGGACGGGGCTACAGGGCTGCCCCGGAAAGGTGGGAATGGGGGAATTTGGGAATGGGGGATTGGAATTGGGATTGGGATTGGGAATGGGAATGGGGGAATGGGGGAATGGAGAACCGGGAAGTGCCGGGATCCACCCCGAGCCAGAGGGGATGGCGGGACGGGGCTACGGGGCCGCCCCGGAAAGGTGGGAATGGGAATGGGGGAATTTGGGATTGGGAATGGGATTGGGATTGGGCATGGGGGAATTTGGGATTGGGGGATTGGGAATGGGAATATGGGAATATGGGAATGAGGGATCCACCCCGAGAGCGAGGGCATGGCGGGACGGGGCTATGGGGCCGCCCCGGAAAGGTAGGAATGGGAATGGGGGATTGGGAATGTGGGAATTTGGGATTGGGAATGAGGGAACCGGGATCCACCCCGAGAGCGAGGGAATGGCGGGACAGGGCTACGGGGCCGCCCTGGAAAGGTGGGAATGGGAATGGGGGAATTTGGGATTGGGGGATTGGGAGTGGGAATATGGGAATGTGGGAACTGGGATCCACCCGGAGCCAGAGGGGATGGCGGGATGAGGCTATGGGGCTGCCCCGGAAAGGTGGGAATGGGAATGGGGGATTGGGAATGGGAATGTGGGAATGGGATTGGGAATGGGAAGACGGGAATGAGGGAACCGGGATGCACCCCGAGAGCGAGGGGATGGCGGGACGGGGCTACGGGGCTGCTCCGGAAAGGTGGGAATGGGAATGGGGGAATTTGGGATTGGGAATGTGGGATTGGGAATGGGAATGTGGGAACAGGGAAGCACCGGGATCCACCCCGAGGCAGAGGGGATGGCGGGACGGGGCTACGGGGCTGCCCCGGAAAGGTGGGAATGGGAATGGGGGAATTTGGGATTGGGAATGGGGGAATGGGATTGGGAATGTGGGAATGGAGAACCGGGAAGCGCCGGGATGCACCCCGAGAGCGAGGGGATGGCGGGACGGGGCTACGGGGCTGCCCCGGAAAGGTGGGGATGGGGGAATTTGGGATTGGGATTGGGAATATGGGAATGGGATTGGGCATGTGGGAATTTGGGATTGGGAATGTGGGAACCGGGATCCACCCCGAGAGCGAGGGGATGGCAGGACGGGGCTACGGGGCCGCCCCAGAAAGGTGGGAATGGGAATGGGGGAATTTGGGATTGGGATTGGGAATATGGGAATGAGGGAACTGGGATGCACCCCGAGAGCGAGGGGATGGCGGGACGGGGCTACGGGGCCGCCCCGGAAAGGTGGGAATGGGGGAATTTGGGATTGGGGGATTGGAATTGGGATTGGGATTGGGAATGGGAATGGGGGAATGGAGAACCGGGAAGCACCGGGATGCACCCCGAGCCAGAGGGGATGGCGGGACGGGGCTACGGGGCTGCCCTGGAAAGGTGGGAATGGGAATGGGGGAATTTGGGATTGGGAATGGGATTGGGATTGGGATTGGGAATGGGAATATGGGAATGAGGGAACCGGGATCCACACGGAGAGTGAGGGCATGGCGGGACGGGGCTACGGGGCTGCACCGGAAAGGTGGGAATGGGAATGGGGGAATTTGGGATTGGGAATGGGGGATTGGGCTTGGGAATGGGGGAAGGAGATTGGGAATGTGGGATTGGGAATATGAGATTGGGATTGGGAATGGGGGAATGGGAACGGGATTGGGAATGGGGGAATGGAGAACCGGGAAGCGCCGGGATCCACCCCGAGGCAGAGGGGATGGCGGGACGGGGCTACAGGGCTGCCCTGGAGAGGTGGGAATGGGAATGGGGGAATTTGGGAATGGGATTGGGATTGGGAATGAAGGAACCGGGATCCACCCTGAGAGTGAGGGGATGGCGGGACGGGGCTATGGGGCTGCTCCAGAAAGGTGGGAATGGGAATGGGGGAATTTGGGATTGGGGGATTGGAATTGGGATTGGGAATGGGAATGGGGGAATGGAGAACCGGGAAGCGCCGGGATGCACCCCGAGAGCGAGGGGATGGCGGGACGGGGCTACGGGGCCGCCCTGGAAAAGTGGGAATGGGAATGGGGGATTGGGATTGGGAATATGGGAATGGGATTGGACATGTGGGAACCGGGATCCACCCCGAGAGTGAGGGAATGGCAGGACGGGGCTATGGGGCTGCCCCAGAAAGGTGGGAATGGGAATGGGGGATTGGGGGATTGGGGGAATTTGGGATTGGGAATGTCAGATTGGAAATATGGATTGGGACTGGGAATGTGGGAATGGGGGAAGGGGATTGGGAATGTGGGAGTGGGGGAAGGGGATTGGGAATGTGGGAGTGGGGGAAGGGGATTGGGAATGTGGGAATGGAGAACCGGGAAGCGCCGGGATCCACCCCGAGAGCGAGGGAATGCAGGGATGGGGCTACGGGGCCACGCCGGAAAGGTGGGAATGGGAATGGGGGAATTTGGGATTGGGAATTGGGAATGGGGGAAGGAGACTGGGAATGTGGGATTGGCAATATGGGATTGGGAATGTGGGAATGGGGGAATTTGGGATTGGGAATGTGGGATTGGGAATGAAGGAACGGGGATCCACCCCGAGGCAGAGGGAATGGCGGGACGGGGCTACGGGACCGCCCCGGAAAGGTGGGAATGGGAATATGGGGTTGGGAATGGGGGAATTTGGGATTGGGATTGGGAATATGAGATTGGGATTGCAAATGTGGGAATGGGAATGGGATTGGGAATGTGGGAATGAGGGAACCGGGAAGCGCCGGGATGCACCCCGAGAGCGAGGGGGATGGCGGGACGGGGCTACGGGGCCGCCCCGGAAAGGTGGGAATGGGGGAATTTGGGATTGGGATTGGGAATGTGGGAATATGGGAATGAGGGAACCGGGATGCACCCCGAGAGTGAGGGGATGGCGGGACGGAGCTACGGGGCCGCCCCGGAAAGGTGGGAATGGGGGAATTTGGGATTGGGAATGGGGGAATGGAGAACCGGGAAGCGCCGGGATCCACCCGGAGCCAGAGGGGATGGCGGGACGGGGCTACAGGGCCGCCCCGGAAAGGTGGGAATGGGAATGGGGGAATTTGGGATTGGGATTGGGGGAATGGGGAACTGGGAACCACCGGGATCCACCCGGAGCCAGAGGGGATGGCGGGACGGGGCTACGGGGCTGCCCCGGAAAGGTGGGAATGGGAATGGGGGAATTTGGGATTGGGAATGTGGGAATATGGGAATGAGGGAACCGGGATGCACCCCGAGAGCGAGGGGATGGCGGGATGGGGCTACGGGGCCGCCCCGGAAAGGTGGGGATGGGGGAATTTGGGAATGGGAATGGGATTGGGCATGTGGGAATGAGAATATGGGATTGGGATTGGGAATGGGGGAATGTGGGATTGGGAATGGGGGAATGGAGAACCGGGAAGCGCCGGGATGCACCCGGAGCCAGAGGGAATGGCGGGACGGGGCTACGGGGCCGCCCCAGAAAGGTGGGGATGGGAATGGGGGATTGGGGAATTGGGGAATTTGGGATTGGGAATGTGGGAATGGGGAACTGGGATCCACCGGGATGCACCCCGAGAGCGAGGGCATGGCGGGACGGGGCTACGGGGCCGCCCCGGAAAGGTGGGAATGGGGGAATTTGGGATTGGGATTGGGAATGGGGGAAGGGGATTGGGAATGTCGGATTAGAAATATGGATTGGGAATGGGAATGTGGGAATGGGAATGTGGGATTGGGAATGTGGGAATGGAAAACCGGGAAGCGCCGGGATCCACCCCGAGCCAGAGGGAATGGCGGGATGGGGCTACGGGGCTGCCCCGGAAAGGTGGGAATGGGAATGGGGGATTGGGAATGGGAATGGGGGATTGGGGGAATTTGGGATTGGGGGATTGGGAATGGGGGAAGGAGATTGGGAATGTCGGATTGGAAATATGGATTGGGATTGGGAATGTGGGAATGGGAATGGGGGATTGGGAATGTGGGATTGGGATTGGGAATGTGGGAATGGAGAACCGGGGAAGCGCCGGGATCCACCCCGAGCCAGAGGGAATGGCAGGACGGGGCTACGGGGCCGCCCTGGAAAGGTGGGAATGGGAATGGGGGAATTTGGGATTGGGAATGTGGGAACTGGGATTCACCCCAAGAGTGAGGGAATGCAGGGACGGGGCTACGGGGCTGCCCTGGAAAGGTGGGAATGGGAATGGGGGATTGGGAATGTGGGATTGTGGGAATGTGGGATTGGGATTGGGAATGGGGAATATGGGAATGGGGGAACCGGGATCCACCCCAAGAGCGAGGGGATGGCGGGACGGGGCTATGGGGCTGCCCCGGAAAGGTGGGAATGGGGAATTGGGGGATTGGGATTGTGGGCTTGGGAATGGGAATGGGAATTGGGAATGGGGGAAGGGGATTGGGAATGTGGGATTGGGAATATGGGAATGGGATTGGGAATGTGGGATTGGAGAACCGGGAAGCGTCGGGATCCACCCCGAGGCAGAGGGAATGGCGGGATGGGGCTACGGGGCTGCCCTGGAAAGGTGGGAATGGGGGATTGGGATTGTGGGATTGGGAATGGGAAGGGGATTGGGAATATGGGAATGGGAGTAGGATTTGGGAATGGGGGATTGGGACTGTGGGAATGGGATTGGGCATGTGGGAATTTGGGATTGGGCATGTGGGAACGGGGATCCATCCCGAGAGTGAGGGAATGCAGGGACGGGGCTACGGGGCTGCCCCAGAAAGGTGGGAATGGGGGAATTTGGGATTGGGATTGAGATGAGAACAGGGATGGGAATGGGGGAACAGGATTGGGGAGTGGGGATGGGAACAGGAATAAGGGAATGGGATTGAGGGGATGGGAATGGAATGGGAATGGGAATGGGAACGGGGGAGCAGAAGGTGCTCCCGAACACCTTTGGGAACATTCTTTGGGAATAAAGGGGATCCCAATCCCTCAGCCCCTTTTCCTTGGAAATCCCCAACCCTTGGAACCAATTCTTTGGGAATTCCCAAAAAAAACCCTCGTCTCCCTTTCCCTCTTGGAAAAGCCCAGAATTCCCAAATTTCTCCCTCAGAATTCCCAAATCTCCCCTTTCAGGTAGCAGAATTCCCAAATTCCTCCCTCAGAATTCCCAAATTTCCCCGTTTCAGGTACGATCCCTACGAATCCTACGGCGACTCCCGCGTGAGCGACCACCGGGATCTGTACCGGGCATCCTTCGACTACGCCGGGGATTATCCCAACGATTATCCCGGGGATTATCCCAACGATTACCCCAACGATTATCCCAATGATTATCCTGATTATCCCAACGATTATCCCGATTATCCCAACGATTATCCCAACGATTATCCCAACGATTTTCCCACCGAATCCGAGCCCGACTCCGTTGATTTCTACGGCCGCGCCCACCCCCGGGATCAATTCCAAGGCAAATTCCGGGACGGATTCGGCTCCCGGGGGTCCTGGGGGGGCCGGGAGCGATTCCCGGGGTTCCCCCCCCGCGGGGGCTGGGCCGAGCCCCGGGGGCCCCCCCCGGCGCCTCCTCCCGGCGCTGCTGCCGCGGCCGCTGCCGCCCGAGCCCCCCGGCGCCTTCCGCGCCTTCCCCGGCGCCGCCCGCGGCCTCAAGCGGCTGCGCCGGGGCTGGAGGCTCTGGGACAGCGACTGCAGGGTGAGTCTGGGCTGGGGGTACAGGCCTTGCCCAAAATTCCGTCCTTTTCTGGGGTTTTCCCAGGGTTTTCCAAGAGTTTTCTCTTATATTCCCATTTTTTCATGATTTTTTTCATGATTTCCCCATGGTTTTTCCATGATTTTTCCATGAGTTTCAATGGTTCTTACATGACTTTTTATGGGTTTTCCCTGATTTTCCATGGTTTTCCAAGCCTTTGCAATTATTTTCCATGGTTTTTCCATGATTTTTTCATGGTTTGCCTTGATAATTCCATGGTTTTTCCATGGTTTTCCTTCATTTCCCCCCCAATTTTCCCCCATTCCCCCCCTCATTTTCCCCTCGTTTTCCCCCCAATTTTTCTCCCATTTTCCCCCCAATTTTCCCCCAATTTTTCTCTGATTTCCCCCCAATTTCCCCCCAATTTTCCCCCAATTTTTCTCCCATTTCCCCCCCAATTTTCCCCCCAATTTTCCCCCCATTTCTTCCCTCATTTTCCCCTCAATTTTCCCTCCAATTGTCCCCCAATTTTTCTCTGATTCCCCCCCAATTTCCCCCCAATTTTTCTCTCGTTTTCCCCCCCATTTTCCCCCCAATTTTTCTCTGATTTCCCCCCAATTGTCCCCCAATTTTTCTCCCATTTTTCCCCACAATTTTCCCCCAATTTTCCCCCCAATTTCCCCCCAATTTTTCCCCAATTTTTCTCCCAGTTTTCCCCAATTTTCCCCCCAATTTTCCCCCCATTTTCCCCCAATTGTCCCTTAGTTTTCCCCACATTTTTCTCCCATTTTCCCCCCAATTGTCCCCCAATTTTTCTCCCAATTTTCCCTCCATTTTTCTCCCATTTTCCCCCCAATTTTTCTCCCAATTTTTCTCTGAGTTCCCCCAATTTTTCTCCCATTTTCCCCCCAATTTTCCCCCCATTTCTTCCCTCATTTTCCCCTCAATTTTCCCCCCATTTTCCCCACAATTTTCCCCCCATTTTCCCCACAATTTTCCCCCAATTTTTCTCACAATTTCCCCCAATTTTTCTCCCATTTCCCCCCCAATTTTCCCCTGATTCCCCCCCAATTTCCCCTCAATTTTCCACCAATTTTCCTCCCATTTCCCCCCCAGTTTTCCCCCAATTTTTCTCTGATTTCCCCCCAATTTCCCCTCAGTTTTCCCCCAATTTTCCTCCCATTTTCCCCCCAATTTTCCCCCCAATTTTCCCCCCAATTTCTCCCTCATTTTCTCCCAATTTCCCCCCAATTTCCCCCCAATTTTTCTCACCAGTTTTCCCCAATTTTCCCCCCGTTTTCCCCCAATTGTCCCTCAGTTTTCCCCACATTTTTTTCCCATTTTCTCCCCAATTGTCCCCCAATTTTTCTCCCAATTGTCCCCCCATTTTTCTCCCATTTTCCCCCCGATTTCCCCCCAATTTTTTCTCTGATTCCCCCCCAATTTCCCCTCAATTTTCCCCCAATTTTTCTCCCATTTCCCCCCAATTTTCCCCCCATTTCTTCCCTCATTTTCCCCTGAATTTTCTCCCCAATTTTCCCCCAATTTTTCTCCCATTTTCCCCCCAATTTTCCCTCCATTTTTCTCCCATTTTCCCCCCAATTGTCCCCCAATTTCTCTCTGATTTTCCCCCAATTTCCCCCCAATTGTCCCCCAATTTTTCTCCCATTTTCCCCCAATTGTCCCCCAATTTCCCCCCGATTTCCCCCCATTTTTTCTCTGATTTCCCCATAATTTCCCCCCAATTTCTCCCCACTTTCCCCGATTTTCACCCGCTGTTTCCCCCCCCGCAGCCCTCAGCGCAAGCGGCCCCGCCGGGACTCGCTGGGGCGGCGGCGGCCTCAGGGCGGACGGACGGACGGCGGCGGGCGGACAGACGGCTCCGACAACTCCAGCTCCGACAACGGTCAGGGGAGAGTCCTGATCTGGGAGAGGGAATTCCAGCTGGGAATATCCTGGGATTGATCCCAAATTCCTGATTTGGGGGAGGAATTGTGGAATTCCAGCTGGGAATATCCCGGGATTGACCCCAAATTCCTGATTTATGGGGGGATTCCAGCTGGGAATATCCCGGGATTTGTCACAAATTCCTGATTTGGGATGGAATTCCAGCTGAAAAAATCCTGGGATTGCCCACAAATTCCTGATTTAGGGGGAATTCCAGGTAAAAATCCTGGGATTTGTCACAAATTCCTGATTTGGGGGGGGAATTCCAGTTTAAAAATCCTGGGATTGGCCCCAAATTCCTGATTTAGGGGATGGAATTCCGGAATTCCAGCTGGGAATATCCCGGGATTGGCCACAAATTCCTGATTTTTGGGGGGAATTCCAGGGGGGAATATCCTGGGATTGGCCCCAAATTCCTGATTTAGGGGAAGGAATTCCGGAATTCCAGCTGGGAATATCCCGGGATTTGTCACAAATTCCTGATTTGGGATGGAATTCTGGAATTCCAGTTCTGACAACGGTCAGGGGGAGAGTCCTGATCTGGGAGAGGGGGATTCCAGCTGGGAATATCCTGGGATTGGCCCCAAATTCCTGATTTAGGGGGAGGAATTCTGGAATTCCAGCTGGGAATGTCCTGGGATTGACCCCAAATTCCTGATTTATGGGGGAATTCCAGTTAAAAATCCTGGGATTTGTCACAAATTCCTGATTTAGGGGATGGAATTCCAGCTGGGAATATCCTGGGATTTGTCACAAATTCCTGATTTAGGGGGGAATCCAGCTGGGAATATCCTGGGATTGATCCCAAATTCCTGATTTGGGGGATGGAATTCTTGAATTCCAGCTGGGAATATCCTGGGATTTGTCACAAATTCCTGATTTGGGGGGGAATTCCAGTTAAAAATCCTGGGATTTGTCACAAATTCCTGATTTAGGGAGAGGAATTCTGGAATTCCAGCTGGGAATATCCTGGGATTGACCCCAAATTCCTGATTTAGGGGGAGGAATTCTGGAATTCCAGTTAAAAATCCTGGGATTGATCCCAAATTCCTGATTTAAGGAGAGGAATTCTGGAATTCCAGTTAAAAATTCTGGGATTGATCCCAAATTCCCCAATTTTTGGGATGAATCCCAGAATTCCAGTTTAAAAAATCCCTGGATTGACCCCAAATTCCCCAATTTTCGGGACTAAATTCCAGTTTAAAAATTCCCAAGATTTATCCCAAATGTTCAAATTTTGGGATTTTTCTTCTTTCCAGAGGAAGGCACGGAGGGAGAATCCGGAGAAAAGGAAGAATCCAGAGGGGTGAGTGGGGAAAAATCCTGGAATTTTGGGAATTTCCGAAGGAATTTGGGTGGGGAGAGGGAAATTCTGGGATTTTGGGATTTCAGGGGGAGAAAATTTGGGATTTTGGGATCTCAGGGAGGGAAATTCTGGGATTTAAAAATTCCTGAATGTTTGGATTTCCAGGAAGGGGAGGATGAAGAGGGAAGAGATTCCGAGAAAGGTGAGTTGGGAATTCCAGAGGGAAATTCCAGGAATTCCTGGGGCTTTTCCAGGGGGAAAAGGGAAAATCCAGGGAATTTGGGGAGGAGAATCCAGGGAATTTTGGGAATTTCAGGGATTTAGGGAGGAAAATCCAGGGAATTTCAGGAATTTGGGATCGGGGGAGGATTCTGGGCTGATTTCCTGGGATTTTGAGTTGGGATTTCAGATTGGATTTCCTGGAATTTTGGGCTGATTCCCTGGGAATTTGAGCTGGATTCCCTGGGAATTTTAAATTTTCTTGGATTTGGGGTTGGTTTCCTTGGAATTTGGGTTGGATTTCCTGGGATTTTGGGCTGAATCCTGGATTTCCAGTTTAAAAATCCTGGGATTTTGGGCTGGATTTCTTTGGAATTCCTGGGATTTGGGGTTGGATTCCCTGGGAATTTTGGCTGATTTTCCTGGGATTTTGAATTTCCTTGGATTTTGGGCTGGATTTCCTGGAATTTAGGATTGGATTTCCTTGGGTTTTGGGCTGATTCCCTGGGATTTTCAATTTTCTTGGAATTTGGGTTGAATTTCGGGCTGAGTTCTTTGGAATTTAGGGTTGGATTTCCTTGGATTTTGGGACTGGATTTCCTGGGATTTGGGGTTGAATTTTCTGGGATTTTGGGCTGATTTCCTTGGGTTGGGTTTGTTGGATTTTGGGCTGATTTCTTTGGAATTTAGGGTTGGATTTCCTGGGATTTTGGGGATGGATTTCCGGGCTGATTCCCTGGGATTTTGGGTTGATTTCCTTGGGTTGGATTTTCTTGGATTTTGGGCTGATTTCTTTGGAATTTGGGGTTGGAATTCCTGGGATTTTGGGGCTGGATTTCCTGGGATTTTGGGGCTGATTCCCTGGGATTTTGGGTTGATTTCTTTGGAATTTGGGGTTGGAATTCCTGGAATTTGGAGCTGATTTCTTGGGATTTTGGGTTGATTTATTTGGAATTTGGGGCTGGATTTCCTGGGATTTTGGGCTGATTTCCTTGAAATTTGAACTTTCTTGGATTTTGGATTGGATTTCCTGGATTTTGGGGCTGGATTTCCTTGGAATTTGGGCTGATTCCCTGGGATTTTGGGTTGAATTTTCTGGGATTTTGGGCTGATTTCCTTGGGTTGGGTTTTCTTGGATTTTGGGCTGATTTCTTTGGAATTTGGGGTTGGAATTCCTGGAATTTGGAGCTGATTTCCTGGGATTTTGGGCTGATTTCCTTGAAATTTGAACTTTCATGGATTTTGGGTTGGATTTCCTTGGAATTTGGGCTGATTCCCTGGGATTTTGGGCTGAATTTTCTGGGATTTTGGGCTGATTTCCTTGGGTTGGATTTTCTTGGATTTTGGGCTGATTTCTTTGGAATTTGGGGTTGGAATTCCTGGGATTTTGGGGATGGATTCCTTGGATTTTGGGGCTGGATTTCCTGGGATTTTGGGGCTGATTTCCTGGGATTTTGGGGCTGGATTTCCTGGGATTTTGGGGCTGATTCCCTGGGATTTTGGGTTGATTTCTTTGGAATTTGGGGTTGGAATTCCTGGGATTTTGGGGCTGATTTCTGGGATTTTGGGGCTGATTTCCTGGGATTTTGGGCTGGATTTGGAGCTCATTTCCTTGGATTTGGGCTGGATTCCCTGGCTATTCCCAGCATTCCCGTTGTTCCAGGAGCCCTGAGCAATGCCGAGGAGAATTCCCAGATTTCCCAGCTGAGGCCGAAGCTCCAGGCCGGGAGGAAATCCCAGGATCGCCAGAAGAAGCGGCACCGGGACCGCATGGTCGAGAGGTGACAAATTCCCCCTTTTTTAGGGAATTTTTTCCTTTTTTAGGGAATTTTTTTCCTTTTTTAGGGAATTTTTTCCTTTTTTTACGGAATATTTTCCTTTTTTAGAGATTTTTCTCATTTCTTAGGGATTTCTCCCCCTTTTTTAGGGAATGTTTCTGCTTTTTTAGGGATTTTCCCCCTTTTAATGGATTTTTTCCCCCCACTTTTTCCCCATTCCCATTTTTCTCTCCCCATTTTTCCCATTTTCCCCCATTTTTCCCCCATTTTTTTCTCCCACCATTCCTATTTTCCCCATTCCCATTATTCCCCCCATTATTCCCCATTATTCTTCTCATATTTTCCCCATTACTTCCCCATCATTCCCCCATCATTTTCCCCATTATTTCCCCATTTTCCCCATAATTTTTCCCAATTTTCCCCATTATTCCCCCATTATTCCCCATTATTTTCCCAATTTTCCCCCATTATTTCCCCATTATCCCTCATTATTCTTCCTAATTTTCCCCATTATTTCTCCATTATTCCCCCATTATTTCCCCAATTTGCCCCCATTATCCCATTATTCCCCCACTATTCCCCACTATTCCCCCATTATTTCCTCATTTTTCCCCATTTTATTCCCCATTTTCCCCATTATTTTCCCAATTTTCCCCGTTATTTTCCCAATTTTCCCCCATTATTCCCCCATTTTTCCCCATTTTATTCCTATTTTTCCCCAATTTTCCCCCATTATTTCCCCATTATTTCCTCATTATTCCCCCAATTTTTCCCCATTAACCCCCCATTATCCCCCCCATTATCCCCCCCATTTTCTTCCCATTTTATTCCCATTTTTTCCCCATTATTGCCCAATTTTCCCCATTATTCCCCCATTTTTTCCCCTTTTTCCCCCCATTATTTTCCCATTATTCCCCCAATTTTCCCCCCAATATTCCCCCATTATTCCCCCATTATTTCCCCATTATTCCCCCCATTTTTCCTCAATTTTCCCCCATTATCCCATTATTCCCCCACTATTCCCCACTATTCCCCCATTATTCCCCCATTTTATTCCCCATTTTCCCCATTATTTTCCCAATTTTCCCCCATTATTCCCCCATTTTTCCCCCATTTTATTCCTATTTTCCCCAATTTTCCCCCATTATTTCACCATTATTCCCCCAATTTTCCCCCCAATTTTTCCCCAATTTTCCCCCATGATTTTCCCCCATAATTTTCTCCATAATTTTCCCCTCATTGCAGGATCCAGTTTGTTTGCTCTCTCTGCAAGTTCCGGACGTTCTTTGAGGACGAGATCCGGCAGCACCTGGAGAGCAAATTCCACCGGGAGCATTTCCAGTTCGTGGGCACCAAACTGCCCCAGCAGACGGCCCAGTTCCTGCAGGTGCCTTCAGCCTCCTCCTCTTCCTCATCCTCTTCCTCCTCAGCTTCCTCTTCCTCCTCTTCCTCTCCTCTTCCTCTCCTCTTCCTCCTCCTCTTCCTCCTCTTCCTGCTTTTCCTTTCCCTGATTTCCCTCTCCCCATTTCCAGTTCGTGGGCACCAAACTGCCCCAGCAGACGGCCCAGTTCCTGCAGGTGCCTTCAGCCTCCTCCTCTTCCTCCTCTTCTTCCTCTTCTTCCTCCTCTTCCTCTCCTTTCCCTCCTTTCCCTCTCCCCTTTTCCCATTTCCAGTTCGTGGGCACCAAACTGCCCCAGCAAACGGCCCAGTTCCTGCAGGTGCCTTCAGCCTCCTCCTCTTCCTCCTCTTCCTCCTCTTCCTCCTCCTCAGCCTCCTCCTCTTCTTCCTCTTCTTCCTCTTCCTCCTCCTCAGCCTCCTCCTCTTCCTCCTCTTCCTCCTCTTCCTCTCCTTTCCCTCTCCCCTTTTCCCATTTCCAGTTCGTGGGCACCAAACTGCCCCAGCAGACAGCCCAGTTCCTGCAGGGGCCTTCAGCCTCCTCTTCCTCCTCTTCCTCTTCCTCCTCTTCCTCTCCTTTTCCTCCTTTCCCTCTCCCCTTTTCCCATTTCCAGCTCAGCACCAGGCTGAGTTCCTGCAGGTGCCTCCTCTTCCTCCTCCTCTTCCTCTTCCTCCTCTTCCTCCTCCTCTTCCTCTTCCTCCTCTTCCTTCTCCTCTTTCTCTTCCTCCTCTTCCTCCTTCCTTTCCCTGCTTTCCCATTTCCCCATTTTCAGTTCATGCTGATCCCAGGGAATTCCTGTGGGTTTTTGGGATGATCCCAGGAATATTTTTGGGAATTCCCATGGAATTTTGGGACGCTGATCCCAGGGAATTCCCAGGGAATGTTGGGACGCTGATCCCAGGGAATTCCCATGGAATGTTGGGACGCTGATCCCAGGGAATTCCCATGGAATGTTGGGACGCTGATCCCAGGGAATTCCAGGGAATTTTGGGACGCTGATCCCAGGGAATTCCATGGAATTTTGGGACGCTGATCCCAGGGAGTTCCATGGAATGTTGGGATGCTGATCCCATGGAATTCCATGGATTTTTGGGATGCTGATCCCAGGGAATTCCATGGAATTTTGGGATGCTGATCCCAGGGAATTCCAGGGAATTTTGGGATGCTGATCCCAGGGAATTCCATGGAATTTTGGGATGCTGATCCCATGGAATTCCATGGATTTTTGGGATGCTGATCCCAGGGAATTCCATGGAATGTTGGGACGCTGATCCCAGGGAATTCCTGTGGGTTTTTGGGATGCTGATCCCAAGGAATCCCCACAGGAGTACGTGGCCAACAAGACGCGCAAGACGGAGGAGCGGCGCCGAGGGATCCGCGACATCAACGCTGTCATCCAGCAGATCCAGAGGGAGCAGGACCTGACCCAGGGTACCCAGAAATATCCCAAAATATCCCAAAATATCCCAAAAATCCCGGGAATGGGGCTGGGAATTCCCAGAGCCTCAAAAATCCCTCAAAAATTCCCCAAAATCCCGGGAATGGGGCTGGGAATTCATCCCTGATCCAGAGGGAGCAGGACCTGACCCAGGGTACCCCAAAATATCCCAAAATATCCCTAAAATCCTGGGAATGGGACTGGGAATTCATCCCTGATCCAGAGGGAGCAGGACCTGACCCAGGGTACCCAGAAATATCCCAAAATATCCCTAAAATATCCCAAAATCCTGGGAATGGGGCTGGGAATTCCCAGAGCCTCAAAAATCCCTCAAAAATTCCCCAAAATCCCGGGAATGGGGCTGGGAATTCATCCTGATCCAGAGGGAGCAGGACCAGACCCAGGGTACCCAGAAATATCCCAAAATATCCCCAAAATATCCCAAAAATCCTGGGAATGGGGCTGGGAATTCCCAGAGCCTCAAAAATCCCCCAAAATCCCGGGAATGGGGCTGGGAATTCATCCCTGGGAATGGGAGATCTGGAGGGAGCAGGACCTGACCCAGGGTACCCCAGAAATATCCCAAAAATCCCCCCAAAATTCCCCAAAAATCCCGGGCATGGGGCTGGGAATTCATCCCTGATCCAGAGGGAGCAGGACCTGACCCAGGGTATCCCAAAAAATCCCCAAAATCCCGGGAATGAGGCTGGGAATGGGATTTGAGGGAATTCATCCCTGGGAATGGGACTGGGGGGAATTCTCTGGGAATGGGGTTCGGTGATCCCAGAAGGATTCCCAGATCCCAATCCCAGATCCCAATCCCTGATCCCAATCCCTGATCCCAATCCCTGATCCCAATCCCATTTCCAGAGCTGAGCCTCGGGCACTGGGGATCCCTTAAGGATTTCCAGATCCCATTCCCTGATCCCATTCCCTGATCCCATTTGATCCCATTTTCCCAGAGGTGGCCCTGGAGCACTGGGGATCCCAAATCCCACTCCCAATCCCATTCCCAATCCCAATCCCATTCCCATTTTCCAGAGGTGAGCCTGGAGCACTGGGGATCCCAAATCCCACTCCCAATCCCATTCCCATTCCCAATCCCATTCCCATTCCCAATCCCATTATTCCAGAGGTGGCCCTGGAGCTCTGGAGATCCCATTCCCAATCCCATTTTTCCAGAGGTGGCCCTGGAGCTCTGGGAATCCCGAATCCCATTCCCAATCCCAATTCCCAATCCCATTCCATTCCCAATCCCAATCCCATTTTTCCAGAGGTGGCCCTGGAGCACTGGGGGTCCCATTCCCAGATCCCATTCCCAGATCCCATTCCCAAATCCCATTTGATCCCATTTTTCCAGAGGTGGGCCTGGAGCACTGGGGATCCCATTCCCAATCCCATTCCCATTCCCAGATCCCATTCCCAATCCCATTCCCAATCCCATTCCCATTCCCATTTTTCCAGAGGTGGCCCTGGAGCACTGGGGGTCCCAGATCCCATTCCCAGATCCCATTCCCAATCCCATTGCCATTCCCAATCCCATTTGATCCCATTTTTCCAGAGGTGGGCCCTGGAGCTCTGGGGGTCCCATTCCCAATCCCAATCCCATTCCCAATCCCATTCCCATTTTCCAGA
Source organism: Calcarius lapponicus (assembly GCA_039654755.1). Lineage (NCBI taxonomy): Eukaryota > Metazoa > Chordata > Aves > Passeriformes > Fringillidae > Calcarius > Calcarius lapponicus. The sequence continues at coordinate 2,136 of JBBFKN010000414.1, read as the reverse complement.
GGTGGCCCTGGAGCACTGAGGATCCCAGATCCCATTCCCATCCCCAATCCCATTCCCAATCCCATTCCCAATCCCAATCCCATTCCTAATCCCGTTTGATCCCATTTTTCCAGAGGTGGGCCTGGAGCATTTCCTGCGCAAGGTGGAGGCCGCTCACTGCTCTGCCTGCGACCTCCTGATCCCGATGCACTTCGGGAGCATCCAGAGACACCTGAGATCCCTGGAGCACAACCACAACCGCAGGGTGAGCCCAAAAATGGGAATTGTACTGGGAATTTATACTGGGAATTCACTGGGATCCATCCAGAGACACCTGAGATCCCTGGAGCACAACCACAACCGCAGGGTGAGCCCAAAAATGGGAATTGTACTGGGAATTTATACTGGGAATTCACTGGGATCCCTGGAGCACAACCACAACCGCAGGGTGAGCACCCCTGGATCCCTGGGATCCATAAAAACCCTGGGAATTATACTGGGAATTCACTGGGATCCATCCAGAGACACCTGAGATCCCTGGAGCACAACCACAACCGCAGGGTGAGCCTGAAAAATGGGAATTGTACTGGGAATTTATACTGGGAATTCACTGGGAATTCACTGGGATCCATCCAGAGACACCTGAGATCCCTGGAGCACAACCACAACCGCAGGGTGAGCCTGAAAATGGGAATTGTACTGGGAATTTATACTGGGAATTCACTGGGAATTCACTGGGATCCATCCAGAGACACCTGAGATCCCTGGAGCACAACCACAACCACAGGGTGAGCCTGAAAAATGGGAATTGTACTGGGAATTTATACTGGGAATTCACTGGGATCCACTGGGATCCATCCCAAATCCTGGGAATTCACACTGGGATCCATCCTGAAATCTGGGAATTGTACTGGGAATTTATACTGGGAATTCACTGGGATCCATCCAGAGACACCTGAGATCCCTGGAGCACAACCACAACTGCAGGGTGAGCCTGAAAATGGGAATTTATACTGGGAATTTATACTGGGAATTCACTGGGAATTCACTGAGATCCCTGGAGCACAACCACAACCGCAGGGTGAGCCTGAAAATGGGAATTGTACTGGGAATTATACTGGGAATTCACTGGGATCCACTGGGATCCATCCAGAGACACCTGAGATCCCTGGAGCACAACCACAACCGCAGGGCGAGCCTGAAAAATGGGAATTGTACTGGGAATTTATACTGGGAATTCACTGGGAATTTATACTGGGAATTCACTGGGATCCATCCTGAAATGTGGGAATTTATACTGGGAATTTGTACTGGGAATTCACTGGGAATTCACTGGGATCCATCCAGAGACACCTGAGATCCCTGGAGCACAACCACAACCGCAGGGTGAGCCCAAAAATGGGAATTGTACTGGGAATTATACTGGGAATTCACTGGGATCCATCCAGAGACACCTGAGATCCCTGGAGCACAACCACAACCGCAGGGTGAGCCTGAAAAATGGGAATTGTACTGGGAATTTATACTGGGAATTCACTGGGAATTCACTGGGATCCACTGGGATCCATCCTGAAATGTGGGAATGTATACTGGGAATTTATACTGGGAATTCACTGGGATCCATCCAAAACCCAGGAATTCCTGAGGAGATCCATTCAAAACCTGGGAATTTCCACTGGGATCCACCCAAATCCTGGGAATTCCCAATAATTTCCCTGGATTTCTGCCCCCAGCTCCTTTTTTCCCTGGGATTTTTGTTTTTTTGGGAATTTCCTTGGATGTGTGTCCCAGTCCCTGGAAAATCCCCTGGAATTCCCTGGATTTGTGCTTCCAGCTCCTTTTCTTGCAGGGAATTTTTGGGAATTCCTCTGGATTTGAGTCCCAGTCCCTGGAAATCCCTGGAATCCCTGGAATTCTCAGGAAAACCCCTGGAAAAATCCCTGGAAAATCCCCAGGAAAATTCCCTGAATTTCAGCCCCCAGTCCCTTTTTCCCAGGGAATTTTTTTGGGGGATTTTCCCTGGATTTGTGTCTTGGAATTCCTGGAATTCCCTGGATTTGTGTCCCAATCCCCTGGAATTCCCAAAATTCCCTGGAAAACCTCCCAGAATTCCCAAAATTCCTTGGAAAGCCTCCCAGAATTTCCACAATTCCCTGG
>JBBFKN010000413.1:0-30131 GCA_039654755.1 Calcarius lapponicus | reverse complement strand
ATGAAAATGTGCTGCATTGTGCTCCTCATCAAGAGGCAAAGAAAAATCATTTCATCATCAAAGTGTTTTTATCACGATTTTCCTCCCAAGTTTGCCTCAATTTCTGTTATCTACAAATCTGACAGGGAAATATTCCCCCTGAGGAAGCCAAACTCACAGAGCTGCAGAGACATTTTCAGGAGCAAAGCCCTGAGCCCGTCTGGGGCTTTCCCCAGCCTGTTTTTCTCTGCCAGAAAAGTCCAAAATTTCCATTTCCTGCCCTCCTGCTCTGCTTTCGTTTTCCCAGGGCCACGTCACAGCCCAGGGCCCTCCCCCTGCTCGGACAGACAGACAGACAGACAGACAGCTCTGCCAGGGCTGCCCTGCTCTGGCCAAAAATTCCAATGATTCACCAGCATTTTCTGCATTTTCTGCACTCTTTTATAGTGCAGTTCATGGGCTAAATTATAATATGTAAATATGTTTCATAACATATAAATATGTATTGCTATACATATATAATATATAATATATAATATATAATATATAATATATAATATATAATATATAATATATAATATATAATATATAATATATAATTATAATATATAATTATAATATATAACATATCTGTATATTCATATTTATTAAATAATAAATGCATTTATAATATAAAATAATATAAAAAACATATATGCATAAGAGATAAATATGTAATATAATATATATCGTAATATATTACATATTTATATATTTTAAATTTATAATATGAAATATTATAAATATAAAATATTCATAGTATATTTATAATGTGATATATTTATAAATAACATATCTATAATATAATAGATATAATGAATATATCAAAATATATATAATATATATAATACATATATATATAATATAATATATAATATATATTGTAATATAAAGGAATAGAATGCATTTATAAATATAAATAAAATATACTTACAAATATAATAATATAATATAATATATTATAACTACATCATAATACATACTAAATATAAAAATCTAATATGTTAATATAATATATTTATAATATAATATATGTTTTATAATGCAAATAATATAGCATAATATTTTTATAAATATAAGAATAATATATTTATAATATAGTATGTTTAAATATATAGAATATATTTATAATTCATTATATATAAATATATATTGTAACATATAAATTATAATTGCTTTTCTTACCATAATGACAGCCAAGACAACAAAAAATGTCACAAATACCTCTTTAAATTAATAATGACTTGACTTATCACTAATTTTAAATTGAAAAACAATGCAATCTAAAAATAAAAAGTACAAAAACATGACAGTGGCCATCTCAGTTTCCAACCAACCACCTGAAAATCCCAATTTTGGTGGTGGCTTTGGAAGGAAATATCCCAGGAAAATGCAGAATTGCTGAAAGAATTGCAGAGCTGCAGGCACAGCAGAATTCCAGGTGGAATTCCTGCAATTCTAAGTGGAATTCCTGCAGCTGCAGATGGAATTCCTGAAATTCCAGATGGAATTCCTGCAGTTGCAGGGGTGGAATTCCAGGTGGAATTCCTGCAATTGGAATTCCCACAATTCCAGGTAGAATTCCTGAAGTTCCAGGTAGAATTCCAGGTGGAATTCCTGCAGGAATTCCAATAGCAGGAATTCCAGAGAGAATTCCTTCAATTGGAATGCCAGCAATTCCAGGTGGAATTCCTGCAGTGCCAGCTGGAATTCCTGAAGTTCCAGGTGGAATTCCAGGTGGAATTTCAGCATTTCCAGGTGGAATTCCTGCAGTTCCTGATGGAATTCCAGCATTTCCAGCTGGAATTCCTGAATTTCCAGATGGAATTCCAGGTGAAATTTCAGCATTTCCAGGTGGAATTCTTGCAGTTCCTGACGGAATTCCAGCATTTCCAGATGGAATTCCACCATTTCCAGATGGAATTCCTGAATTTCCAGCTGGAATTCCTGAATTTCCAGCTGTACCTTGTCTGTCTCCTGGTTTTCAGCCCCCTGGGGGTGTTTGGGCTCATCCTGGCTCCTCTTCCTCTCCTTTTCTGCTCCTTTCTGCTCCTGGGAAGTTCCTGGAGGAGATTTTGAGGAAGGGCAGTCCCTGATGTGGAAAAAAAAAAAGAGAATTCCTGGGTTTTTCTGCAGGTTTGACACAAATATAACATGAACAAAACAGATTAATGGAAATTAATCTCACCCCTCTTAGAGGGGTGTAATCCCATAAATATATAATATATATTAATTTATATATAATATAATAATATATATATTATAAATTTCAAAATGTAAAGTGTAAATATAGAAATTTATATATAATATAAAGTAAAAAATGTAAAAATTTCATCTGGCTTTTTTTTACAGCTCCAAACTTGGGCAAAGATACAGCAACAACAACAAAAAAATCACAAATAAAAAAAATTAATAAAATAATAAAACAATTTTTTAAAACCACCTCAATTTTCTACAAAAATTTGAATTTAATTACTAAATTTATATATTTAGAAGTTAAATAATTAATAATGGCAATTAATTGTTAAAAATGCCCTGGCCCCACACAGCTTTGGATACTCAAGTTTATTTCATAGAAATCCTCAGCACTCCTGATCAATTCATTACTTCTGGTTTTTATTTCCCAATGGACAACAAAATTTATGCAATATCTGCATTGTGTAGCAACATAAACACTGCTATTAAAACAAAATCAATTTTAAAAATCAATTAAAAATCAATGAATTAAATCAATGAAAAATCAATGAAAAAATCAAGGCGAAATCAATGAGAAATCAATGAGAAAAGAACCAAAAAACATTGCTTATTTTTTTAAAGAATCAATTAAAAATGAGTTAAAAATGAGTTAAAAATCAATGAATCAAATCAATGAAAAAGTAATAGAAAAATCAATGAAAAAATTAATTAAAACTCAATTTAAAATGAACCAAAAAAATTGCTAATTTTTTTAAAAATTAACGAAAACTGAACGAAAAAATGAACAAAAAATGAACAAAAAACCCAATGAAAAACCAATGAAAAATCAATGAAAAATCAATGAAAAACCAAAAAGCATTGCTAATTTTTTAAAAAACTCAATGAAAAATCAATGAAAGATGAACAGAAAAAAAAACCAATGAAAAATCAATGAAAAATCAATTTAGAACGAATGAAAAAACATTGCTAATTTTTAAAAAACTTCAATGAAAAATCAACAAAAATCGACAAAAAATCAATGAAAAATGAAAAAAAATTCAATGAAAAATCCACAAAAAATCAACCAAAAATCAATTTACAATGAATGAAAAAAATTGCTAATTTAAAAAAAAAATTCAATGAAAAATGAACAAAAATCAACCAAAAATCAACCAAAAATCTCCAAAAAACCAACCAAAAATCAACCCAACCCAAACCCCTTACTTTTTCTCAAGCAGAGGCTTCCTCGCCTTCTGTTTATGTTCAGTACCTACAAAAGAACCAAAACAAGGAGGAATTAAAGTGAACCCCTGGCTGTGAATCAAACCCCAGCCCTGCAGCCCCGGGTTACCCCGGCTGTCCTGGAGGCTTTTCCGCAATTTCTCGTTCTGCTGGACGAGCTCCCGGAGCCCCTCGGGGCTGGCCTGGCACAGCTCCTGCGCTCTCTCGTTGGCCACCAGCGCCAGCTCAGCCTTGCCCAGCAGCGCCAGGGCTTTGCAGTAGTGGTGGTGACCCTAGGACAAAGGAAAAAAAATAAATAAAATTCAATTAAATCAGGATTTTAAGGGTTTAGGCACGCCGAGGAGAGGAGGGTTTAATAGGCAAAGCTGCTGCGGGTAGCAGCAAAAAGGGAAATTTTGGGTAATCCAGCGAGTGAGCTGCTCTCAGCTGGTGAAAAATCAGATTTTAACTGGAACAGGGGTAAGTGACTGGGGAAAAAGGAAATTTGGGTGATTTTATTTTTGCTTTCTCTGCTTTGGAAAAGAGCAAATTTGCTTTTTCTTCTTCTCTAATCTCAGCTCCTTTGCAATGTTGGCAGTGTCTCTTATTTACTCTCCTTCAGGCCAGGAATATTGGGAAATACCTGTTGGCCATTAACCAGCATTTTTCTATACATCCAAATGTATTTTTTAAAGTATTCTGATAACTCCCAGCATAATAAACATTTCCTTCTGTCTTTAGACACACCAAGCACTGACAGGCACCTCAAAATAACATTTTAAACCTAAAAACCCAACCAAAATGCACTTGGCAGAATCCTCAGCCCACAGAGCTCTGCGTCCATTCATTAAAAATCAGCTCTGACAGGCACCTCAAAATAACATTTTAAACCTAAAAACCCAACCAAAATGCACTTGGCAGAATCCTCAGCCCACAGAGCTCTGTGTCCATTCATTAAAAATCAGCTCTGGGTTCTGATCTTGCTCTAAAATGCAAAAAAAAAAAAAAAAGAAAATAAAATTTTGGAATGTGCAAGAAACCAACCTTTGGCCAGTCAGGCTTGAGAACTATGGCTCTTTTTCCATCAAGTACAGCTCTCCTGAGAGAAGGGAGGGGAAACAAGAGGAATTTGTTATTTATTGCTTTATAGGTTATATATATATGTAAAAATATTATATATACATATAAGATATAAAATATTATATATTATATAGCATATAGCATATAAATACATAATATATAAGATATAAAAATAAATATATATAATATATATTATATATTTTATATACATAAAAATATACAATATATATAGATACCTAAGATATGTATAACATGTAAGTCATATATATAAGATATATATATTATATAAATATATATATAAATATATATTAAAAAATCTCCAGGCATATATCTTATATATTTTATATACATAAAATATATAAGATATATAAGATTTGTATAATATATAAGACACTTATATAATACATATAAGAGATATATATTTGATATATATTTATATAAATATATATATCATAGCATATAAATATATACTATATCATATATAAAAATAAATATATAATATATATTATATAATTTATAGACATAAAATTATAATATATGTAACATATAAGATATGTATACTATATAAGACATATATATAAGATATATATTTTTATATTAAAAAAATCTCCAGGCATAGAATAATATTTTATGTATATAAATGTATATGTATATATGTATATAAATGTATATTATGTATATATAATATATATTATATATTTTATGTATATAAAATATATAATATATAAGATACATAAGATATGTATAACGTATAAGACATATCTATAATATATAAAACATATATGTTTAATATATATTTATATAAATATATATATTTAAAAAATCTCCAGGCTGGTATAAAAATAAATAAGTATAAAAATAACATAAATACAAATACAAAAAACCCTCAAAATAATAAAAATTCAAAAAAATACGAAAAAAAACCCACATAAATACAAATCTAATAAATGAGAATATAAAAACTAAAAATGGAATAAAACAACAGCTCATATGGAATTATGATTTTTTTTCAAACTATGGAAATGGTTTAGGTAGAAAGGACCTTAAACCTCACTCAGTCCCACCCCAAAGTGAGCAGAGCCACCTTCCCCCAGCCCAGGCTGCTCCAAGAACAAACAAAGTTCATTTGAATTGTGAGATAATTTGGAAGTTTTGGTGCCATTAATGCAACTTCCAATTTATTCAAATTAATTCAAAGAGCTGATAATGGCTATTCCTATTGAAATATTGAAATATTGAAATTTCTATTGAAATTTTCACCAACCTGGCCATCAACACTTCCAGGGCTCCATAACCACAACCAACTGTAGCCACACGACCAGAAACAAGGTTTTAGGCTTTAAAAAAATGCAATTTATTCCAAATTTATTGCCTGTTTTGCAATAGGCTCAGCCCAGGGGTCACTCACCCGTACTGCCTGGTGAGAATGAAGCACAGAGCTCGGTTCCCATACAGCAGGTGGTTGGTAGGGCTTGGAAAAATAACAGTAGGAAGGGTTAATAATGGATATTTTTACTGAAATCCCTAAGGAGAAGGAAAAAAAATGGGATTTTCACCAGATTTGCCTGCAAAAATTCCACAGAAAACCCCATGGGTTCACATGGGAATGTTCATTGGAATTGTGGAATCATTTATAAGTTTTGGGGCCATTAATGCAAATTCCAATTAATTCAAATTATTCTCAGCCAGCTCAGAGTTAATCATGGCCATTCCTAATGAAAACCTTAAGGAGAAGGAAAAAAAATGGGATTTTCACCAGATTTGCCTACAAAGGAGAAGGACAAAAATGGGATTTTCACCAGATTTTCCTGAAAAAACTCCACATTAAAAAAACCCCATGGGTTTTATATGGGAATGTCCATTAGAATTGTGAGATAATTTGGAAGTTTTGGTGCCATTAATGCAACTTCCAATTAATTCAAATTAATTCAAAGAGCTGATAATGGCTATTCCTATTGAAAACCTAAAGGAGAAGGAAAAAAAATGGGATTTTCACCAGATTTGCCTGCAAAAACTGCACATTAAAAAAACCCCATGGGTTTATATGGGAATGTCCATTAGAATTGTGGGATTGTTTGTAAGTTTTGAGGCCATTAATGCAACTTCCAATTAATTCAAATTATTCTCAGCCTGCTCTCAAAAAGCAGCTGAGAGTTAATAATGGCTATTCCTGTTGGTAACTGTATGGAGAAGGAAAAAAAATGGGATTTTCACCAGATTTGCCTGCAAAAACTCCACACAGAAATATGGGTTTATATGGGAATGTTCATTAGAATTGTGGGATCATTTTTAAGTTTTGGGGGCCAATAATGCAACTTCCAATTAATTCAAATTATTCTCAGTCAGCTCAGAGTTAATAATGGCCATTCCTAATGAAAATCTTAAGGAGGAGGAAAAAATGGAATTTTCACCAGATTTGCCTGCAAAGGAGAAGGAGGAAAAAGGGATTTTCTCCAGATTTTCCTGCAAAAACTCCACACAAAAAAGCCCCATGGGTTTATATGGGAATGTTCATTAGAATTGTGAGAGAATTTGGAAGTTTTGGTGCCATTAATGCAACTTCCAATTAATTCAAATTATTCTCAGCCTGCTCAGAGTTAATCATGGCTATTCCTACTGAAAATCTTAAGGAGAAGAAAAAAGTGGAATTTTCACCAGATTTGCCTGCAAAGGAGAAGGACAAAAATGGGATTTTCACCAGATTTTCCTGCAAAAACTCCACATTAAAAAACCCCATGGGCTTATATGGGAATGTTCATTAGAATTGTGAGATAATTTGGAAGTTGTGGTGCCATTAATGCAACTTCCAATCAATTCAAATTAATTCAAAGAGCTGATAATGGCTATTCCTATTGAAAACCTTAAGGAGAAGGAAAAAAAATGGGATTTTCACCAGATTTGCCTGAAAAATCTGCACACAGAAATATGGGTTTATATGGGAACGTTCATTTGAATTGTGGGATCATTTTTAAGTTTTGGGGCCAATAACGCAACTTCCAATTAATTCAAATTATTCTCAGTCAGCTCAGAGTTAATCATGGCAATTCCTAATGAAAACCTTAAGGAGAAGAAAAAAAGTGGAATTTTCACCAGATTTGCCTGCAAAGGAGAAGCACAAAAATGGGATTTTCACCAGATTTGCCACCAAAAACTCCACACAGAAAACCCTCTGGGTTTATATGCGAATGTTCATTGGAATTGTGGGATCATTTATAAGATTGGGGACCATTAATGCGACTTCCAATGAGTTAATCATGGCTATTCCTACTGAAAACCTTAAGTAGGAGGAGAAAAAATGGCATTTTCACCAGATTTGCCTGCAAAAATTCCACAGAAAACCCCATGGGTTCACATGGGAATGCTCATTGGAATTGTGGGATCATTTTTAAGTTTTGGGGCCAATAACGCAACTTTGAATTAATTCAAATTATTCTCAGTCAGCTCAGAGTTAATCATGGCAATTCCTAATGAAACCTTTAAGGAGAAGGAAAAAATTGAATTTTCACCAGATTTTCCTGCAAAAACTCCACACAGAAAATCCAGTGGATTTATATGGGAATGTTCATTATAATTGTGGGATCATTTGGAAGTTTTGGTGCCATTAATGCAACTTCCAATTAATTCAAATTAATTCAAAGAGCTGATGATGGCTATTCCTATTGAAAACCTTAAGGAGAAGGAAAAAAAATGGGATTTTCACCAGATTTGCCTGAAAAAACTGCACACAGAAATATGGTTTTATATGGGAATGTTCATTAGAATTGTGAGATCGTTTGTAAGTTTTGGGGCCCTTAATGCAACTTCCAATTAATTCAAATTATTCTCAGCCTGCTCAGAGTTAATCATGGCAATTCCTATTGAAAACCTTAAGGAGAAGGGGAAAAAAAAAAAAGGATTTTCACCAGATTTGCCTGCAAAGGAGAAGAAAATAAATGGGATTTTCACCAGATTTTCCTGCAAAAACTCCACATTAAAAAACCCCATGGGCTTATATGGGAATGTGCATTAGAACTGTGAGATAATTTGGAAGTTTTGAGGCCATTAATGCAACTTCCAATTAATTCAAATTAATTCAAAGAGCTGATAATGGCTATTCCTATTGAAAACCTTAAGTAGGAGGAGAAAAAAAATTGGATTTTTACCAGATTTGCCTGCAAAAATTCCACAGAAAAGCCCATGGGCTTATATGGGAATGTGAATTGTAATTGTGGGATCGTTTTTAAGTTTTGGGGCCAATAATGCAACTTCCAATTAATTCAAATTATTCTCAGCCTGCTCAGAGTTAAGCATGGCCATTCCTATTGAAAACATTAAGGAGAAGGAAAAAAATGGGATTTTCACCAGATTTTCCTGCAAAAACTCCACATTAAAAAACCCCGTGGGTTTATATGGGAATGTTCATTAGAATTGTGAGATAATTTGGAAGTTTTGGTGCCATAAATGCAACTTCCAGTTAATTCAAATTATTCTCAGCCTGCTCTCAAAAAGCAGCTCAGAGTTAATAATGGCTATTCCTGTTGGTAACTGTATGGAGAAGGAAAAAATTTGAATTTTTACCAGATTTGCCTGCAAAAATTCCACACAGAAAACCCCATGGGTTCACATGGGAATGTTCATTAGAATTGTGGGATCATTTGTAAGTTTTGGTGCCAATAATGCAACTTCCAATTAATTCCAATTATTCTCATCTTGCTCTCAAAAGCAGCTCAGCCCTGCAGCTCCTGGCAATCCCATGGCCTCCTCTGCTCTGCACCAGCCCCAGGATTTCCTGGTTTTCTACCAAATTCTGCTTTTCCCTTCCTGGCCTTGCTACAATTTTGCAAGAAGGGTGAAACCAGCTCGAATTTGAGACCAACACCCCTCCTGCCATGTGGATTTTATGGGGATTAAAAATGGATTTATTCTCAGAATACTGGAAATTAATTGATTAAATTGAATTTCTCGTGATGAGATGTTGGCATAGATCAAAGGGAGGGGAAATAAATCAAAAATCCTGATGCTTTTCAGGGCATGATTGCAAACCTACAGAGTTAAAAAAAAAAAAGAAAAATCCAACTCTTTGCACAAGGGGGTTTTGTGGAAAGTGGGATTTTATCAATTTTCCTGCATTTTAGGGACACCAGGAGGAGTAAAATCAGCATTTTCATGAGCACAGCGCCAATGGTGAACACACCAACCCTGCTGCCATCCCAAGGGAAGGGGAAAAATGCCCTCAAAATTCCCATTTCATCCCTTTCTCCCTTCTCCAGAGCCTTTCAGGAAGAAATGGAAGAAAGATTTGAAAAGGAAACAAAGCCTGAGAGCTGCCAAGAACAGGCAGTGAAATATTTGTTCTTTATTCTTTTTGCATCATGGGAACAAAGATAAATAATGATAAATATTGGCAACATTTGCAAAAGCATTTCGAGGGCAAACACCCCAAGTTCTTGGTTGTCCACAGCAAATAATTTTTAAATTATTAAGATAATTCATTTAAAATGAAAATGATTAAAATTAAAATTATCCATATTAAAATAATTAATTTTCTCGCAGGCTTGCTCCTCTTCCTCTTGGTCATTTGAAGCCCTGACAGGAGTTTTGGGGCAGAAAAAAAAACAACTAAAAAAATAGAATAAAAATGGGTTATGGGGCTTTTTTTCAAAATGAGGTATCATTTGGCCTCTCATTCACAAAATTGCACAAAATGAGGAGAAATGTGAAGAAGTTGAGCTCAGTTCTTACCAAAACTCGATGGCTTTGGTGTAGGACATGATGGCAGAGCCCAGGGCTCCCTGGGAAAATTCAGCATTTCCTCTCTGCTTCATGGCTTCACTCTTCTGTGGGACCAGGAAAAAACCATTTATGCACCAAACTCAGTAAATTCAGCAGTGTAAAAGTCATTGTTTCATCTAAGTGGGACCAGGACAAAACAATTTATGCACTAAACTCCTTAAATTCAGCAGTGTAAAGGTCATTATTTCATGTAAGCGGGACTAAGAACAGAAAATTTATCCACTAAAATTTAACTACTAAAATTTATCCACTAAATTTTATCCACTAAATTTTCCGTTCTGATCCCACTTCCATGAAATCATGACCTTTACACTCCTGAATTTAAGGAGTTTAGTGTCGTTATTTCCCGTAGTAAAGGGAATTTTTGATGGCAGAATGAAACACTCGAGCTTTTGAAATATTTCTCTTCAATAACTGGTTTTTTTTTAAACAATCAGAACCCCCCAAACACATCCTGAGAGGTTTTCTCACCTTCCTGGAGCTCTCACAGGTCAGAGCTTTGAGTTCTGCCACTAAATCATAATCCTCCAGAGCCACCTTGGTGATGTAACGTTTCCCTGGGGAGGGAATTCAGGAGAACACAGAGGGTGAAGAAATTCCCACTAAAAAAATTCCCACTAAAAAAATTCCCACTAAAAATCCTGCTCTGCCCCCCAAAACTGCAACAAATTCAGCAACAGGTGCAGCCATAATAATACTAATACTAATACTAATACTAATAATAATGGTTCTAATTATTATTAATTCATATTATCTATTAATAATCAATTAATTAATAATTATTAATTATTATTGTTATTATTATATAGAAATAATATATATTATAAAATACTGATGTAATAACCTAGAATAATATTGTACTTATATAAAATATCATAATATATTATAAATAATTTATATTATAAATATATATAGTATAGATTTAATACTATTAAATATATTACAAATAGCATATTATAAATATATACAATTATAAAATAACAATGAGAATGATTATAATAATATTATCATTAGATATAATATAATTAGATATATTATAAACAAGATAAGTTATAAATATATAAATATATGTTATATATTTATTAATAATAAATATATTATTAATAACATATTATAAATATATAAATAATATATCTTCTAGATTTCTTATTATTAAATATATTATAAATAACATTATAAATATATAAAAAGAATATATTATAAAATAACAGTGATGATTAAAACAGTGATAAATTATAAAAATATTATAATTAGATACGTGTTATAATTAAATTTATTAAAAATAATATATATAATAAATATATAAATGTATAGTATAGATTTATTATTATAATTAAATATAGTATCAATAATATATTATAGATATATATGAATAATAGATATTATAAAATGATTGTTATAATAATAATGAATTATAATCATGTACAATATTATAATAAAACATAGTATAGATAATATATCATACATGTATATAATAATATATACATATAAATAATATCTACTATAGATTAATGATAAGGATATTGATGCTATTGATGACATTGATGATATTGATGATAATAATAATAATGATAATAATAAAAAATTTAAATAATAATAATTAATAATAATAATAATAATAATAATAATAATAATAATAATAAAATTATAATAAGAATATGAATATGAATAATAATTTGCTAGTAGAGAAGGCCAGAATGGAAATAAGACCAGGAATGATTTCATTATTTCGAAGAGAAATTTGATTTTTCCCTCATTTTTGGCCCACCTGGGGTGTCCATACTCACACTCAGAGAAGAACATGGCCAGGATGACCCTGCCGAAGTCGCCCATCTGCTCCAGGTCCTGCAGCATGCTGGGATCCCCCACACACCTCACCCAGTCCAGGGCCTCCCCGAGGTGGAACAGACCCTGGTGCCATTGGAAAAACCAGAGAAAATCAAGGAAAAGTCAAATTATTGCCACAGCAAAGCCTTGGAGCTCTGCTCTCTGCTTTCGTTCAGCTGGTTTTTAAACAGGCAGCAGCAAATAAATGCAAATATTTGAATGATTTGGAGATCTCCAGCACAGCACGGGCACAAATGAATTATATTCATTTGTGCTGCAACAGGAAGAATTCAAATGGCGGAATTTCTTTTAGAAGCTTCTGAAATGATTGAAAAATAATAAAAAAAAAACAAAAATTGCTTAGAAACATTCTTGTAATGACTGAAATTATTAAAAAATAAAACCCCTGAAATTTTGATTTAGAAACTTCCTTGTGATGACTGAAATTATTAAAAGAACCTCCCAAACCATCCCAGAAACTCACATTTTCTATCCCAGTGCCAATCCTCAGGATGCCACTGATGAAATGGGGGATGTTCTGGAACAAGGAGAAAAAAAACAAACAAATTAAAAGTCAGTTCTTGAGAGGAGATAATTGGAAATTCTGCCTGCTCAGGTTCAGCTCAGTGACATTTCCTGTTCTGCTGGGATTCACCACCCCTGGGGCAGCTGCATTCCAGATTTTTGTTGAAAAATAAATGAGAAAAGAGAATTCCTGTGAGATCTGCTGAGGGAAATTCTGCCCCTTTGAGCCCTTGTGCAGCTCCCTAAATCCCAAAGAACCCCAAAGCTGAGACACCCCAAAATCTGCTCCTCCAAATCCACTTCACTCTTGGATGTACAACCCAGAAAATGAAGAGAAATTAAATAAGAAATATGTTATACCTGTATTTAGAAAATAAAATATACCTAAATTTAGAAAATAAAATATGTAGCTTGGGGTTGGACACACAATTTCAAGAAATGAAGTAAGAAATGTTTTCTTAATAAAATCCACAACAAATGGAACAAATTCCTCACATCCTCCTCTCCACTATTCTGTTTCTAAGTCAGCAAAAGCAAATTTAAAATATCATTTGTTTTGAGGGAAAAAGAAATTATTGAAGTCATTCATCCACCAACGTCATTTCTGACTGCAAATATTTCCTAAATTATCCCATCTGGAATAAAGCCTAGGCCACAATTTCCTAATTATCAAATAATTGATAATTATGTCTTCAGCAAAAATTCAGGATATAACCCTGAGATGCTTAAGGGACAGTTTTAATTAACGTCTATGTGAAAATCTAGAAATTTGAAATTTAAAATCCAGGACTTACAACAACTTTTTTAATTAAATCAGCGAGGTCTTCCATAACATTGAACTCATAGACTTTCTTCGTGTTCCAGTCCAGGAACATCAAACTGGTGGAAAACAGAAGGAATTATTATTTAACAGAAGGAATTATTATTTAGACAAACACCAGGTTGTTACAGGGTCTTTTAGAATTTAAAAATTCACATCCAGCCCTTCAGAGGAGGGAGGAGAAAAAAAATAATAATCAAAAGAAGAGCTGGAAAGGTTTTGCTGCTTTTGAGATGTCAGCATCTACAAAAATACTGAAATACCCCCCAGATTTCAGCTTCCCAGACTCCCCGAGATTCCAAAATCCCCAAAATTCCAAACTTCAGATTCCCAAACTCCAAAATCCCAAAGATCTCAAACCCCAAAATCCCAAAGACACCAACTCCAAAATCCCAAAGACCCCAAAATTCAGATTCCCAAATATTCACAAACTCCAAAATCCCAAAGATTCCAAACTCCAGATTCCCCAAGATTACAAAATCCAAAATCTCAAAGATTCCAAACTCCCAAAGACCCCAAAGTCCCAAAGACCCAAGATTCCAAACTTCAGATTCCAAAAGATGTCAAACATCAGAATCCCAAAGATTCCAAACTCCAAATTCCCCAAGTTTCCAAAATTCCAAAGATTCCAAAGTCCAGAATCACCAAAGATTCCAAACTCCTGAATCCCCAAGATTACAAACTCCAAAATCCCCAAATATTCCAAACTCCACAATCCCCAAGGTTCCAAAATCCAGAATCCCAAAGATTCCAAACTCCAAAATCCCAAAGATTCCAAACTCCAAAAGACCCCAAACTCCAAAAGACCCAAGATTCCAAACTTCAGATTCCAAAAGATGTCAAACTTCAGAATCCCAAAGATTCCAAACTCCAAATTCCCCAAGATTCCAAACTCCCAAAGATTCCAAACTCCCAAAGATTCCAAAGACTCCAAACTTCAGATTTCCCAAGATTCCAAACTCCACAATCCCCAAAGATTCCAAACTCCAAAACCCCACAGATTTCAAATTTCAGATTCCCAAAAATTCCAGACTCCCAAAGATTCCAAACTTCAGATTCCCAAAGACCCCAAACTCCAAAATCCCCAAGATTCACGAACTTCAGATTTCCAAAGATTCCAAACGCTAGAATCCCCAAAGATTCCAAACGCTAGAATCCCCAAAGATTCCAAACGCTAGAATCCCCAAAGTTCCCAGACTCCCAAATCCCCAAAGATTCCAAACCCTCAAATCCCAAAGATCCCAAACTCCAGAATCCCAAAGGTTCCAAACTCCACAATCCCCAAAGATTCCAAACTCCTAAAGATTCCCAGATTCCCAAAGACTCCAAACTGCAAAATCCCAAAGATTCCAAACTCCACGATCCCCAAAGATTCCAAATTCCAGAATCCCAAAGACCCCAAACTCCCAAAGACCCCAAACTCCCAACTTCAGATTCCAAATTATGTCAAACTTCAGAACCCCAAAGGTTCCAAACTCCAAATTCCCCAAGATTCTAAAATCCCAAAGATTCCAAACTTCCAAAGATTCCAAAGTCCAGAATCACTAAGGAGTCCACACTCCTGAATTCCCAAAGATTCCAAACTCCAAAACCCCCAAGATGTCAAACTCCACAATCCCCAAAGATTCCAAACTCCCAAAGATTCCAGATTCCCAGACTCCCAAAGATTCCAAACTTCAGATTCCCAAAGATTCCCAAACTCCAAAATCCCAGAGATTCCAAACTCCAAAATCCCCAAGATTCCAAAACTCCAAAATCCCAGAGATTCCAAACTTCAGATTCCCAAGATTCCAAACTTCAAAATCCCCAAGATTCCCAAACTTCAGATTTCCAAAGATTCCAAACTTCAGATTCCCAAAGATTCCCAAACTCCAAAATCCCAGAGACTGCAAAATCCCAGAGATTCCAAAACCCCAGAGATTCCAAAGGTTCCAAAGTCCAGATTCCCAAGATTCCAAACTTCAGATTTCCAAAGATTCCAAATTCCACAATCCCCAAAGATTCCAAACTCCCAAAGATTCCAAACTTCAGATTCCCAAAGATTCTGAAACTCCAAAATCCCAGAGATTCCAAACTCCAAAACCGCAAAGGTTCCAAAGTCCAGATTCCCAGGATTCCAAACTTCAGATTCCCAAAGATTCCAAACTCCAAAACCCCACAGATTTCAAATTTCAGATTCCCAAAGATTCCAAACTCCACAATCCCCAAAGATCCCAAACTCCAAAATCCCAGAGATTCCAAAATTCCAAAATCCCAGAGATGCCAAAACTCCAAAATCTCAGAGATTCCAAACTTCAGATTCCCAAGATTCCAAACTTCAGATTCCCAAGATTCCAAACTTCAGATTCCCAAAGATCCCAAACTTCAAAATCCCCAAGATTCCCAAACTTCAGATTTCCAAAGATTCCCAAACTCCAAAACCCCAGAGACTGCAAAATCCCAGAGATTCCAAAACCCCAGAGATTCCAAAACTCAAAAATCCCAAAGGTTCCAAAGTCCAGATTCCCAAGATTCCAAACTCCACAATCCCCAAAGATTCCAAACTCCACAATCCCCAAAGATCCCAAACTCCCAAATCCCCAAAGATCCCAAACTCCCAAATCCCGAAGACCCCAAACTCCAGAATCCCCAAGGATTCCAAACTCCTAAAGATTCCCAGATTCCCAAAGACTCCAAACTCCAAAATCCCAAAGATTCCAAACTCCAAGATCCCCAAAGATTCCAAACTCCAAAATCCCCAAAGATTCCAAACTCCAAGATCCCCAAAGATTCCAAACTCCAAGATCCCCAAAGATTCCAAACTCCACGATCCCCAAAGATTCCGAACTCCACGATCCCCAAAGATCCCGAACTCCACGATCCCCAAAGATCCCGAACTCCACGATCCCCAAAGATTCCAAATTTCAGAAAATCAACCTTAATTTTTAATTTTTTTCCTGTGGATTCAAGAACTTCTGACCTCAACCAAGCCCAACATTCCTGCACCAGTTGGAGCCTTACTGGAAGCACCCATGGAATTTTCACAGGAACAAGGAGAAGCGGAAAGATTTGGAGGGAAACGCCCTTGGAAAATGTGGATACTCACCAAAAAGTATCCACAAAGGAAGTGCTTTCCCTGGTGAAGAGAGCGCACCAAAAAATCCTGATTTTGATCACGTTGCAAATTTCCCTTAATTTTTTCCACGGGCTGGCTGCACCACACCTCACAGGATCAACTCCTGGAAGGGCAAAAAAAAATGGGAATTCCAGGGCACAGTTCAGGCATTCCAAAGGGACAGGAAACATTAAATAAAGGATGAATTCAGGCATTCCAAAGTGCCAATAAATATAAAAGTAAAGGATTAATTCAGGCATTATAAAGTACCAATAAGTATATTTTATATATAAGGTATAGATAAGTATATGTACATGATATATAATTAATCTACAATGTATAATAAATATATATTTATATAATGTATCAACAAACATTAAAATAAAGGATGAATTCAGGCATTCCAAAGTGCCAATAAACGCTAAAGTAAAGGATTAATTCAGGCATTATAAAGTACCAATAAATATATATTATATATAATGTATATATAAATATAATATAATGTATAAATATAATATAATGTCTATATTATGTATAATATATATATAATGTACATATATTTTATATATAATGTATATATAAATATATGTACATGATATATAGTATAATTAATATACAAGGTATAATAAATATAGATTTATAAAACTGTATCAATAAACATTAAAAATAAAGGATGAATTCAGGCATTCCAAAATGCCAATAAATTAAAATGAATATTTTAATTTTATAATATTCACTAAAATGAATAATTATTTCAGGCATTCCAAAGTGCCAATAAAACACTAAAGTAAAGGATTAATTCAGGCATTATAAAGTAACAATAAATATATATTATATATAATGTATATATATAGTATAAATGTAATGTATATATTATGTAAATATATATATAATGTACATATCTTTATATATAATGTATACATAAATATATGTACATGATATATAATATAATTAATATACAAGGTATAATATATATTTATATAAATGTATCAACAAACATTAAAATAAAGGATGAATTCAGGCATTCCAAAATGCCAAAAAATTAAAATGAATATTTCAATTTTACAATATAAAATTCATTAAGATGAATAATTATTTTAGGCATTCCAAAGTACCAATAAATACCAAAATTTATCATTATTTCAGGAATTCCAAAGTGCCAATAAATATCAAAATAAAGGGATGAATCCAGGCATTCCCAAAGTGCCAATAAATATTAAAATCTATCATTATTTCAGGCATTCCAAAGTAACAATAAATATCAGAATAAAGGATTAATTCAGGCATTATAAATTACCAATAACCACTAAAATAAAGGATGAAATCAGGCATTCCAAAGGGCCAATAATTAAAATCCAGGATGATTTCCATTATTTCCTGCCAAACCAAAGCAAGGGAATCTGAACACTCTGAACTCACCTGGTAATTAAGGGCTTTTTGAGAGGGGAATTTATGGAATTATGGACAGGGAGCTGCTGGAAGGTTTTGCATCCCTGTGTTCTGAATGGATAAAATCAAGATAAAAATGGATAAAATAAGATAAAAATGGATAAATTAAGATAAAAATGGATAAATGCAGCCTCTCCTTGCTGGGCTGGAAGGAAATGTTCTTTCCCAGGAAAACATCAGCCTCTCCCACCTGTATCCATGAATTATTCTGGGACAAGAATAAATGAATTTACAAGGGCAAGAGGGTACAAAACCAGCAGGGTTTGTCCCTCAAAATTGCATCCTGCAATTCCCAGAACCTGGATGGAACAGGGAGGGATGTTAAAAATTAAAATTTTTCATTAGAAATTAAAATTAAATGGGGGCATTGAGGTGGTCTCAAGTCCTCTGGAGGAAATTCAAAGTTTATTGGGGTGGCTTCAGGTACTCTCAGAGGAGAGCAGCCCCACCTCAGAGATGGGAAAAGACGGAAAAGAGAGGGGAAAAAATGGGAAAAAAGAGAGAGGGAAAAAGAATGGGAAAAAAACAGGAAAGAGAGAGGGGGGAAAGAGAAGAAGGGGAAAAGAGAGGGGGAAAAGAGAGGGGGAAAAGAGAAGGGGAAAAGAGAAGGGGAAAGAGAAGAAGGGAAAAGAGAAGAAGGGAAAAGAGAAGAAGGGAAAAGAGAAGGGGAAAAGAGAAGAAGGGAAAAGAGAAGGGGAAAAGAGAAGGGGAAAAGAGAAGGGAGAAAGAGAAGGGGAAAAAGAGAAGGGGGAAAAGAGAAGGGGAAAAGAGAAGGGGAAAAGAGAAGGGGAAAAGGAGAAGGGGAAAAGAGAAGGGGAAAAGAGAAGGGAAAGAGAAAGGGGAAAAGAGAAGGGGAAAAGAGAAGGGGAAAAGAGAAGGGGAAAAGAGAGGGGAAAAGAGAAGGGGAAAAGAGAAGGGGAAAAGAGAAGGGGAAAAGAGAAAGGGGAAAAGAGAAGGGGAAAAGAGAAGGGGGAAAAGAGAAGGGGAAAAGAGAAGGGGAAAAGAGAAGAGGAAAAGAGAAGGGAAAAGAGAAGGGAAAAGAGGAAAAGGGAAAAGAGAAGGGAAAAGAGAAGGGAAAAGAGAAGGGAAAAGAGAGGGGAAAAGAGAGGGGAAAAGAGAGGGGAAAAGAGAGGGGAAAAGAGAGGGGAAAAGAGAGGGGAAAAGAGAGGGGAAAAGAGAGGGGAAAAGACAGGACAGGGACAAGAGAGGGACAAGGCAGGGGAAGAGACAGGAAAAAACACAAGACAGGAAGAAGAGAGGGAAAAAAGGGAAAAGGAGAGGAAAAAGAGAAAAAGACTGGGGAATGGCAGGGAAAAAACAGAACAGACATGGAAAAAAAAACAGGCAAAAAAACAGGAAAAAATACACAAAAAATGACGCAAAAAAATTTCACAAAAAAAATTTACGCAAAAAAAACCACAGAAAAAAAAAACTTCCCGTTCCACAGCTGTTTATCTGTTTATTCCCACAAATTAGGGTTGGTGCAGAAATATAATTTGAATTTGAGCCATCTGTTTTTCTGCAGCTGGGAATTTCTGGTGAATTATTACTGCAAACCCTTCCCTGAAAAATAAAAAAAAAAAAAACAAAAAATGGAAATTGTTTTTAGACCTACACAGCTAAAACCACCAGCCTTGAATCTCCATCCTCCAGCGTTCATTGGCCTGCATTCAGGGAAATATTCCTGAATATTTAAGTTACATTAGGAGAAACAGATGAGGATTGTTCCAGGGTAACAGAATAGGAACAATGTTCCCTGCTAAAAAGTAATAATCAACCAATTTTCAGGCAAAATAAGGAAAAATAAAATTAAATAGCAATCCAAAGAGCCAAGAAATGGAAGAATATTGGTTTTGTTTCCATACCTGTTTTAGGTTTAGGCGGCACTGTCTGTCCAAATGTCCCATGATCCTAAAGATAAACACATGATTTACATATTAATATGTAATATATTTACATATTTACCATTTTATTACATTGTACAGCCAATAGCAAACAAAGAAAGCCAAGCCAGGAACAAAGAAAGCATTTTGTTTGGAGGAAAAAATAAAATTTTACCTGCATCCCCATTAAAAAATGGCCTTAGGTTAATGGTTATGAATGGACAGGAAAAGCTTTACTCATTTAAACAATATTTTCAATCCACACTAGAAAAGGATTCGAGGAATTCATAATGCAAAAAAAATCAGGCAGCAAAATCATGTTCAAGAGGACCTTTGAGAAACTCAAAGGTTTAGGAAGGTGACACAGGTTTTTTAAAAAAAAATTAAAAATAATAATTACATTTTGACAGTGAATGTGTATTTAAATAAAACCATCTATAGCAAAATAAAGGGAGTTGATTTCGTTTTTCAAGTTACTTTTAAGGGGTTTAAACCCCATCTGAGCACCTCAAGCTGAAGAAGAAATGATTTATTGTGATGTATAGATCCCTACAAAGTCTGTTATTTTAGCAAACGTCATAAACGAGTGATTTAATGAACACTCTGTATCACAGGAAATGCTGCATTATCATTTCACAGAAATGCAGAAATTATAAAATTCGTGGATTTAACAGGCCAGACACAGAATAACAAAGAGGAGAAAAAAATCAACTGCGATTTAAAATCAGCTCATCTTGAAAGACAATTGAACTCAGAGCTCTTAGAGAGGTTTGTTTTTGGCAGCAGCAAACACCCAAAAAAATTCTTCACTGGTAGAAATAAATTCTGAATGGAATCACAGGCATTAAAAATTCACATGAAACACTTCAGAGGAGAAGGAGAAAAATAATAATAATTAAAAAGAGCTGAAATCCCAGGAAATAAAAGTTGAAATCCCACAGGCCAAGAGCTGAAATCCCAGAACCCAGAGCTGAAATCCAGGGGCCAGAGCTGAAATCCACAGGGCAAGAGCTGAAATCTCAGGAACCCAGAGCTGAAAATCCCAGGGGCCAAGAGCTGAAATCCCAGAACCCAGAGCTGAAATCTCAGGAACCCAGAGCTGAAATCCCAGGGGCCAAGAGCTGAAATCCCAGAACCCAGAGCATGAAATCCCAGGGGCCAAGAGCTGAAATCCCAGAACCCAGAGCTGAAATCTCAGGAACCCAGAGCTGAAATTCCACAAGCCAAGAATTGAAATCCCAGGAACGCAAGAGCTGAAATCCAGGGGCCAAGAGCTGAAATCCCAGGAAATAAAAGTGAAATCCAAGGAGCCCAAAGCTGAAAATTCCACAGGGCAAGAGCTGAAATCCCAATAAGCCAAGAGCTGAAATCCCAAGAACCCAGAGCTGAAAATCCCAAGAACCAAGAGCTGAAATCTCAGGAATCAAGAGCTGAAATCTCAGGAATCAAGAGCTGAAATCCCAGGAAGCCAGAGCTCAAATCCCGGGGGGCCAAGAACTGAAATCCCACAGGTCAAGAGCTGAAATCCCAAAAAAACCAGAGCTGAAATCTCAGGAAGCCAGAGCTGAAATCTCTGAAAACCAGAGCTCAAATCCCAGGGGCCAAGACTGAAATCCCACAGGGCAAGAGCTGAAATCTCAGGAACCCAGAGGAGAATCCCACAGGGCAAGAGCTGAAATTCCACAAGAAACTGAAATTCCACAGGTCAAGAGCTGAAATCCCAAAAAAATCAGAGCTGAAATCTCAAGAACCCAGAGCTGAAATCTCAGGAAGCCAGAGCTCAAATCCCAGGGGCCAAGAGTTTAAATTCCAGGAATCCAGAGCTGAAATCCCCGGAACCCAAGAGCTGAAATCTCTGGAAGCCAGAGCTGAAATCCCAGGAGCCCACAGATGAAATTCCACAAGCCAAGAATTGAAATCCCCAGGAACCCAGAGCTGAAATCCCAGAAACCAAGAGCTCAAATCCCACAGGCCATGAGTCTGAAATCTCAGGAAGCCAGAGCTGAAATCTCTGAAAACCAGAGCTGAAATCCCACAGGGCAAGGGCTGAAATCTCAGGAACCCAGAGGAGAAAATCCCACAGGCAAGAGCTGAAATTCCCACAAGAAACTGAAATTCCACAAGAAACTGAAATTCCACAGGTCAAGAGCTGACATCCCAGGAATCAAAAGCTGAAATCCCAGGGGCCCAGAGCTGAAATCCAAGAATCAAGAGCTGAAATCCCAAGAATCAAGAGCTGAAATCCCCTGGGCCAAAAGCTGAAATCCCAGGGGCCCAGAGCTGAGAATTCCCACAGGCTAAGAGCTGAAATCTCAGGAATAAGATCTGAAATCCCAGGAGCCACAGATGAAATTCCACAAGCCAAGAATTGAAATCCCAGGAACCCAGAGCTGAAATCCCAGAAACCAAGAGCTCAAATCCCATAGGCCATGAGCTCAAATCCCAGGAACCCAGAGCTGAAATTTCCAGGAAATAAAAGTTGAAATCCCACAGGCCAAGAGCTGAAATCCCACAGGAACCAACTGGTGAAATCCCACAAGTCCAAGAGCTGAAATCCCAGGAACCAAGAGCGGAATTCAAGGAGCCCAAAGCTGAAAATTCCACAGGTCAAGAGCTGAAATCCCAAGAACCCCAGAGCTGAAATTCCAGAACCCAGAGCTCAAATCCCAGGGGCCCAAGAAGAGCTAAAATCCCACAGGGCAAGGGCTGAAATCTCAGGAACCCAGAGGAGAAATCCCACAGGCCAGAGCTGAAATTCCACAAGAAACTGAAATTCCACAGGTCAAGAGCTGAAATCCCAGAAAACCAGACCTGAAATCCCAGGGGCCAAGAGCTGAAATCCCAGGAGCCCAGAGATGAAATCTCTGGAAGCCAGAGCTGAAATCCCACAGGACAAGAGCTGAAATCCCAGGAAACCCAGAGCTCAAATCCCAGGAAGCCAGAGCTGAAATCTCTGAAAACCAGAGCTGAATCCCACAGGGCAAGGGGCTGAAATCCCAGGAATCAAAAGCTGAAATCCCAGGGGCCCAGAGCTGAAATCCACAGGCCAAAAGCTGAAATCCCAGGGCCCAGAGCTGAAATCCCAAGAATCAAGAGTTGAAATCCCAGGAATCAAAAGCTGAAATCCCAAGAATCAAGAGCTGAAATCCCAGGAGATCAAAAGCTGAAATCCCAGGAATCAAAGCTGAAATCCCAGGGGGGGCCAAAAGCTGAAATCCCACAGGCCAAAAGCTCTGAAATCCCACAGGCCAAAAGCTGAAATCCACAGGCCAAAGCTGAAATCCCACATGCCAAAAGCTGAAATCACTGGAAGCCAGAGCTGAAATCCCAGGGGCCAAGAGCTGAAATCCCACAGGCTAAGAGCTGAAATCCCAGGGGCCAAGAGTTTAAATCCCAGGGCCCCAGAGCTGAAAGCCCTGCAGGGACAGGCACTGAGTGTCGGGTGCTGAGCTGCAGCAGCCCAGGAATGGCCACAGGACCAACAGGTATGGGCAGGCTGTGTGACAGGAGCTGCACTCAGAAGTGTCACCCTGCTGCTGCAGGGGACACAGGGCTCTGGCTCTGCCCCAATTTTGTGGGTTTTTTGTAAGGGGATCATGGCCATGGGGAGGTACCTGGCAGCAGGCTTGAGTTCATCAGCACTGGGGAATACTCTGGAGATCTGATCAGAGAATCCCAGAATGATTTTGGGTGGAAGGGAAATTTAAATATAATCCCATGGCAGGGGACACCTTCCACTGTCCCAGGCTGCTCCATCCCCAATGTCGAACATGGCCTTGGACGTTCCATGGGATCCAGGGACAGCCACAGCTGCTCTGGGCACCCTGTGCCAGGGCCAGATCTGGGTAAAAACCCCCCTGGAATATCCTGCAAGTTTCCTGTCACTATAGGACATGAAATAACACGCTGCTCTTTTCAAGGTAAAAAAGGATTTTTAAATTTCTGACTCCAATATTTGTAGATTTCCAAAAAGTGACAGTGCATTGGAGGGGGACAGTGCCATCTCTCCAATGCTGGACAAACCAACAGCCCATCAAATTTCTCCTCCTCCAGAAAAGAAGCAAAACAATAAGTATTAACAGAAAACGCGTGAGAAAGTTCCTCACAAGAACGTAAACATCAGAAGGCTTAGAAAAACTTCAAAAATCAGGGTGACAGCTTCCCACGGAGCTCCAACCCCACTTACCAGCTGAAAGTAGGTGGGATCACCAGCAAAAAGAGCCAAGGCTGCAACGAGGTCGGACTTGGAGACAGGATCAGCCATGGCACATCACCCTGAGAGAAACAGAGGGTGAGAAACACAAACACTGCGAGATGCCGACACTCTGCAAGGATCTCACTGCGAAACCTCGCTCGGCTGGGTCTGGGAAAACCCGCGCAGCACTCAGGGAGGGCTTAATGCTGAGCACAGCCGGCCTAAGCCCGGCTGGAAGCTTGGGACAAGCGCCTAACTCGGATCTGAGCCTAACTCGGATCTGAGCCTAAACTCGGATCTGCGACTGACCTCGGATCTTGCGCCGCGACAGGAGCTGGGGCGCGTTATCCCTGCCGGGGCCTGGGAATCACGGCTGCACCCCGGGAATGGGAATCACGGCTGGACACCCGGGAATCACGGCTGGACACCCGGGAATGGGAATCACGGCTGGACAACCCGGGAATCACGGCTTGGACACCCGGGAATCGCGGCTGAACCCTGCTGAACTCCGGGAATCGCGGGCAGCACACCCCGGGAATCATCGCTGGACACCCGGGAATCGCGGCTGGACACCCCGGGAATCACGGCTGTACCCTGGGAATCACAGCTGGACACCCGGGAATCGCGGCTGCACCCCGAGAATCATCGCTGGACACCCGGGAATCATCGCTGGACACCCGGGAATCGCGGCTGGACACCCGGGAATCACGGCCTGTACCCCCGCGAATCATCGCTGGACACCCGGGAATCATTGCCTGCCCCCCTCGGGAATCACGGCTACATCCCGGAAATCGCGGCTGTACCCCGGGAATCGCGGCGGCACCCCGGGAATCACAGTCACATCCCGGGAATCAACAGCTGGACACCCGGGAATCATCGCTGGACACCCGGGAATCATCGCTGGACACCCCGGGAATCACGGCTGTACCCCGGGAATCGCGGCGGCACCCCCGGGAATCACAGGCACATCCCGAGAATCCCCAGCTGGACACCCGGGAATCGCGGCTGTACCCCGGGAAATCGCGGCTCCATCCCGGGATGCCGCACACCCCGCCCCGTTCCGGCAGCCTCCCGGGCTCCCCCTCCGCCGCCGTCCGATCCCGGAACGGCCCGGGCCGGCCGCCTCACGTGCCTGATCCCGCCGGCACGGACTGCCGGAGCCCGGAGAGGCGCAACGGCACCGCGCTCCGCCCCGGGCGGGCCGGGAGCGCCGGGCACGGTACCAGGGCACAGGGCAGCGAGCGGCGGCGCCGGGCCGGGCGAGGCGCGGGGGGAAGGCGGCCGAGCAGCCACCGCTCCCTCCCTCCCTCCATCCCTGTATCCATCCCCGCATCGCGCACGCACCGCTGGATCCGATCCCAATCCCGATCCCGGCTCCGATCCCGATCCCGGCTCCGATCCCGGCTCCGATCCCGATCCGGTGGTGGTGCCGCCGCCGCCGCCGCTCCCGCCGCCCCAGCGCGCCCCGCCCACCGGACGCCTCGCCCATTGGCCGCCCGCCCTCTGACGTCACGGGCAGCGGCCAATCGGCGGGCCGTGCGCCTGCGCGCGTGGCCGGATGCGGGCGGCGCGGAGGCGGGAGCGGGGGCAGGGAGCGCCTCCCTCCCTCCCTCCCTTCCTCTTTTCCTCCCTCCTCCTCCTCCTCCTGCTCCTCCTGTGCCGGGAAGGGAGGGCGGGGTGCGGCCCCCGCAGCCGCGGGTCCCCCCGAAGGAGCTCCCCAGGAAATCTCCGCCCTCCCCGCCAAGTTAAAGGGAAGAGCCCGGCATGGTCGAGAACTCTCCGGCCCCGCTGCCAGAAAGGGCAATTTACGGATTTGGCGCTTTTTTTGGGCTCGTGGTTTGGCTTCAGTGAGTATCCCATCGAATCACGCACATTTTCACATCTACTGAGCACCGGACGTTGGTGTGGTGTTACCTTGGGATGGTCTGGACAATGCTTTAGAGAGCAGCAAAAGTTTATCTGCTTAATTCGAGGGAAATCATGGAATGGGTTGGGTTGGGAGGGACCTTAAAGTTCATCCCATGGCAGGGACACCTCCCACTGTCCCCAATGTCCAGCCTGGCCTTGGGCACTGCCAGGGATCCAGGGATGGAATTCCATCCCAGCCCTGCCCACCCTGCCAGGGAACAATTCCTCATTGCCAAGATCCCATCCAGCCCTGCCCTCTGGCACTGGCAGCCATTCCCTGGGTGCTGTCCCTGCATCCCCTGGCAATTGTCTCTCTGCAGCTTTCCTGGGGCTCCTTCAGGCCCTGCAAGGCCACCCTGAGCTCAGCCCAAAGCTTCTCCTGTGCAGGTGAACAATGCCAGCTGTGCCAGCCTTTCCTGCCAGCAGAGCTGCCTGCTACCTTCCCCACCAAAATTAAGTCAATCTGGCCAACAGCAGTGGAAAATATTTTGGGTTCCATCAGCTTTTCTGTGCTGGTGTGATGAGTTCATCATTTCACTGGGGATCCAGTTTGGGAGGGTAGAAAACACTTTTCCACCCCAAGTAAAGGTGCTGCAAATATCCTTTAGTGCAGGTTCCTGCTGTGGGTCCTGGGCTCAGCTCCTCTCCCAGGAAGGATTTTCAGTGATTTTTCATTACGGTTCCATCCGCACGCTGCAATTCCACCCGGTTTTCTTCCCATTAAATGTCCTCTGTGAGATCCTTTTCTGCTTTAATGTTATCTCTCTTCAGATTCCTGTGGCTCTGTTTTATTGAAGTGTTTATGGGTGGCTTTGTTGGTTTTTTCTTTATTGTTCTGCAGATTAAATTGGAATAAATTCCTGTCTGCCCTCATAGGAAATCAAAAATAAAGCAAAAACTGATCCCAGGGACTGGGCAGGATTTGTGTCTGAGAGGCAAATTCCGCAAACTTTCATGATTTTGGTTTAAATAAAAGCAAAATTTAGGAGGTCTAAAACACCATCAGCCTTATTGTGACTTTTGAATTTTGCTGTGCAGTTTTGTACCTGATCTGGGCTTATGTTCCTGAGACTTGGCTCTTCTCCCTGGGACTGACATACTGGCCTCAAAAGTAAGTTCAGCCAATTAAACTCCTTCATCTTAATTATTTTCAAATAAAAACCCTTTTCTTTTTAAACAGTGGCCTTGCATTAAATCCATTTTTCCCTGTAATGTTCCTGAAGCATTTTTTTCTGCAGCTATGGTGAAAATGTTTTGCTGTGCCATGAAATAAATAATTTTGGGATGTTTTAGGATTAATTTGACATTTTGCTTTGAGGAAGTTTGCTGGTGCAAATACAGTGTACTTTAAGCCATAATTAAAAAATAAACACCTTTTTAAATGAATTTATCTGATGGTTTGTCAGTAGCTCCAGTGGAGTCAGGATCCATAATCAGAGGTGTTGTTTCTTTTCCTCTTGGAGAAATTCATCAGAGACACAACACCAACATTAAAATGGATTTATTATTAAGCATTTGTTACTAAATGTAACATTTGAAATCCTTTTTCTCAGGTACTGGGCAGTTGCT
Source organism: Calcarius lapponicus (assembly GCA_039654755.1). Classification (NCBI taxonomy): domain Eukaryota; kingdom Metazoa; phylum Chordata; class Aves; order Passeriformes; family Fringillidae; genus Calcarius; species Calcarius lapponicus. The sequence continues at coordinate 2,595 of JBBFKN010000413.1, read as the reverse complement.
CTGCCAGTTTATCTCCTGGTGTCTGTGGGAATTGGTTACATTTTGCTTTTTGGGATTAACATGATGAGCACAGCTCCCCTCAACTCCACTCACACCATCACAGGTAATTCTATTGCTTTTTGAAAAGTTGGATTCTTCACTGATAATTCTGGAAATCTGTAGAAAATAAAGCCCAAATTTTAAGCCTTTAAATAAAACCCAACTTTTGAAGCTTTAAATAAAGCCCAGATTTTAAACCTTTAAATAAAACCCAAATTTTAAGCCTTTTTTTTAACTCAAAAATTTAATTTTTTGGGAGTTCTGGTGGGATTTTCATCCTTCAAAGTAGCTAAATTCGTAGTGTTGCATTATAAAATTGCATGATATTCTGGGAAGGAAAGGACCTGGAAGCCATGAAATGTTCTCCTTATCTTTTGTAGATAACTTTGCCAAAAAGCAGCAGCAGAAGAAATTCCAGGAGGAGGCAATTCCAGCCCTGAGAGATATTCCCATCAGTGAAGTCAACAGGATGTTCTTCCTCCCTGAAAAAGGCCTCTGCAACAGCAGATAGTTGTTATTCAAATCTATTTGGACAAAAAGATTAATGAAATTACACAGTTTTATTAATTAAAACCTCTTCAAGCTAAAAATAAAAACTCCTCCATCTTTTTTTTTTTGGTCAGAATTTCTAATTTATTATTATTATTATTATTATTATTATTATTATTATTATTATTATTATGCACCTTAATAACCTGCATTGCTCTGAAAATTGTGCTCCAATAATTTATCTGGTTATTCTTTAAAAATTAGAAAAGTGGCTTGAAAGGTGTTCTGTTACTTTCCAAGCTTTCTGCTTGGAATTCCCCTCTGAGAGGGGAAAAAAAAGCACTTTTTGGGCCGAGCTGAATTCTATTTCTCTTTGAATTCAGGGAGGGAAAATGTGTTCTGCCAGTCAAACACTTGAGGATCTTTTTGTAATTATTAACTGGAAGTGTTTGCATTGTAAAGATCTTGTTTGCCTTTGTAAATATTGATAAAATGTGGCTGGTTTTTCCACCCTCACCGTTTTCCTGTGGTTCTGGGAGGTTTCTCCTGGGTTGAGGTGATCAATGCTCCAATTCTTTATTCAGCCAAATCTTTTGATCCCCCACCCGCCAAAATATCAGATTTACTGAGTTACCAAAAACAATAAAGAGAAGATTTGCTGAAACAAGTCTTGAAATTACTTTTTAAAACTTATTTTTAAGAAAATACTGACAACAAAGTTCAAGGGAAGAGCTGGAATAGAGGAACTGACAAGTCCATGCTGATAAACCCCAAGGTTAAACGGCTCAGATGTTTTATAAACAGTGAATTTTAATTATTTTTGTTCATTTCCTTTCTCCCAGGTGTCACAAATTCAGTTCTCTCCAGGACTCAGTGTTATTTAGGTCGATTTTAAAACCCAGACCCTCATTATTTATTAAGCCTGTAACCAACTTCAGCAGAGAATTGAGTTTAAAATGTTATTATTTCATGAAAAGATGAATAAATTTTTGAGAATTTGCCTGGAAAATCTTATGCCAGTTCTTTAGAAATCTGTCAAAATGATCATCAGCTGCTCTGGAATGTTTTGAGACTTGGTAAAAATCACTTTGGTGTAAATATAAATCTCTGGTTGGTTGAGTTTTCTGCCTAAATTTGGAGGAAAAATCTCCTTGTTCATTATTCCAAGCAGGATTAAAACCCCTCTTTATTGAAGGAAAAAAAAACTTTTCAACATTTCACTTAGAAATTCTGAATTTTAGCTGTTTTGGCCTTGTATAGAAATGAATTTGTGTCTAAATTAGAGCAGCATTGATTTGTGTGATAATTTTAAGTTATTAATGAAGTTTTGGAGGTTTTTTTGCTGTTGTTTCTTGTCCCTGCCATGATCCTGTCCTTTTATTAATTAATTTTCATTAATGATTTCATTTCTTTAAATCGTGATTTGATAACCAGTTTTAAGTTATTTGTGAAGTTTTGTGGTTTTGTTTGCTGTGGTTTCCCAAACCTGCCACGATCCTGTCCTTTTAATTATGTCAATTAATGATTTAATTTCCATTAAATCATGATTTGATATCCAGTTTAAAGTTATTAATGAAGCTGTGGGGGTTTGCTGTAGTTTCCCAACCCTGCCACGATCCTGTCCTTTTATTAATTTTAATTTTCACTAATGATTAAATTTCCATTAACTCATTATTTGATAACCAGTTTTAAGTTATTAATGAAGTTTTGGGGTTTTATGTGCTGTTGTTGCTCAACCTTGCCACGATCCTGTCCTTTTATTAATTTTAATTAATGATTTAATTTCCATTAAATCATGATTTGATATCCAGTTTTAAGTTGCTCATGAAGTTTTGGGGGTTTGTTTGCTGTTGTTTCCCAACCCTGCCATGATCCTGTCCTTTATTTATTTTAATTTCATTAATGATTTAATTTCCATTAAATCATTATTTAAAACCAGTTTGAAGTTATTAATGAAGTTTGGGGTTTAGTTGGCTGTTGTTTTTTGGCTCTGCCACGATCCTGCCCTTTTATTAATTTTAAATAATAATTTCATTTCCATTAAATCGTGATTTGATATCCAGTTTT
>JBBFKN010000412.1:0-30252 GCA_039654755.1 Calcarius lapponicus | reverse complement strand
GTCCTGAGAAAAAAAATTTGGGAATTTGGGGGCATTTTGGGTGTCCTGAGAGTTGGAGCAAATTTTGGGGCAATTTTGGTTCTTTTGTGGTTTTTGGGGCTTTTGGGGGAATTGGAAATTTGGGGGGGAATTTGGGACATTTTGGGCTTTTTGGGGCGAATTTTGGAGGATTTGGGGCATTTGGAGCGCTTGAGGATTTGGGGGAATTTGGGGGTCCTGAGGGAGGAATTTGGGGCAATTTTGGGAAATTTTGTGAATTTGGGAGAGATTTGGGGGCGATTTTGGGGGAATTTGGGAGATTTTGGGGGTCCTGAGAGGGAAATTCCTCCAAAAATTCCCCAAAATGCCCCAAAATTCCTCCTCAGAACCCCCAAAATGCCCCAAAATGCCCCAAAATTCCCCCAAAATCTCCCCAAATTCCCCCAAATTCCTCCTCAGAACCCCCAAAAAGCCCCAAAATGTCCCAAATTCCCCCCAAATTTTCCCCAAATTCCTCCCAAAAGCCCCAAAAGAACCAAAATTTGCCCCAAAATTTTCCCCAAATTCCCTCTCAGGACACCCAAAATGCCCCAAATTCCTCCCAAAATCCCCCAAAATTTCCCAATTTCTCCCTCAATTCCTCCCAAAATCTCCCAAATTTCCCTCTCAGGACACCCAAAATTCCCCAAATTTCCCCAAATTTTCCCCCAAATTTCCTCTCAGGACACCCAAAATGCCGAAATTTCCCCAAAATGCCCCGAAATTGCCCAAATTCCACCCAAATTCTCCCCTTCAGGAGACCCCAAACTGCCCAAAATTCCCCCCAAAAGGCTCCAAATTCCCCCAAAATTCCTCCAAAATCCCCCAAATTCCACCTCAGAAAACCCAAAATTCCCCAAATTCCCCCAAATTCCACCCAAAATCTCCCCTCAGGACACCCAAATTGCCAAAAATTCCTCCCAAAATCGCCCCCAAAAAGCCCCAAAATCTCCAAAATTCTCCCCTCAGGACACCCAAAAATTCCCCTAAAATCCCCAAATTCCCCAAATTTCCCCCAAATTTTTCCCCAAATTTCCCTCTCAGGACCCCAAAATTCCCCAAATTCCCCCAAAATCGCCCCAAATCTCTCCCCAAATTCCCAAAATCCTCCAAAATTGCCCCAAATTCCTCCCTCAGGACCCCCCAAATTCCCCCCAAAATCCTCAAGCGCTCCAAATGCCCCAAATTCCTCCCAAAATCGCCCCAAAAAGCCCCAAAATGTCCCAAATTCCCCCAAATTTTCCCCCAAATTCCCCCCAAAAAGCCCCAAAAGAACCAAAATTGCCCCAAAATTTGCCCCAAATTCCCTCTCAGGACACCCAAAATGCCCCAAATTCCCCCAAATTTTCCCACAAATTTCCCTCTCAGGACAACCCCAAAATGCCGAAATTTCCCCAAAATGCCCCCGAAATTCCCCAAATTCCACCCAAATTCTCCCCTTCAGGAGACCCAAATTGCCCACAATTCCCCCCAAAAGGCTCCAAATTCCCCCAAAATTCCTCCAAAATCCCCCAAATTCCACCTCAGGAAACCCAAAATTCCCCAAATTCCGCCAAATTTGGGGGCAATTTTGGAGGATTTTGGGAATTTGGGAGAGATTTGGGGCAATTTGGGGGGGAATTTGGGGATTTTGGGGCATTTTGGGTGTCCTGAGAGGGAATTTGGGAGAATTTGGGGGGAAATTGGGGAATTTTGGAAGAATTTGGGTGTCCTGAGGTGGAATTTGGGAGATTTTGGGGCTTTTTGGAGGAATTTGGGAGGAATTTTTTGGCAATTTGGGTGTCCTGAGGGGAGATTTTGGGTGGAATTTGGGCAATTTTGGGTTTCCTGAGGTGGAATTTGGGGGATTTTGGAGGAATTTTGGGGAATTTGGAGCCTTTTGGGGGGAGTTTCGGGATCCTGCCCATGCAGCACCGATGGAACCTGATCTGATGGACCCAAAATCAACAAAAATCACCCCAAAAAGCCCCAAAAATCCCCCGAAAATCCCCCCCAAAAATCACCCAAAAATCACCCCAAATGGAGATTCGGGATCCTGTCCACGCAGTGCGGATGGAACCTGCTGTGATGGACCCCAAATCCCCAAAAATCACCCAAAAATCCCCCAAAATCACCCCAAAATGGAGATTGGGGATCCTGCCCATGCAGCACCAATGGAACCCGATCTGATGGACCCCAAAATCCCCAAAAATCCCCCCAAAATAACCCCAAAAACAGAGATTCAGGATCCTGCCCATGCAGCACCAATGGAATCTGATGTGATGGATCCCAAAATCAACAAAAATCACCCCAAAAACCCCAAAAATGGAGATTGGGGATCCTGCCCATGCAGTGAGGGATGGAATCTGCTCTGAAAACGCCCCAAAATCAACAAAAATCACCCCAAAAACCTCCCAAAAACAGAGATTCGGGATCCTGCCCATGCAGCACCAATGGAACCTGATCTGATGGACCCAAAATCCCCAAAATCCCCAAAAATCACCCCAAAAATGGAGATTCAGGATCCTGCCCATGCAGTGCGGATGGAACCTGCTCTGAAACACCCCAAAATCAACAAAATCACCCCAAAAATCCCCAAAAATCACCCAAAAATTCCCCCAAAAAATCATCCAGAAAATCACCCAGAAACAGTGATTCAGGATCCTGCCCACACAGCACCAATGGAACCTGATCTGATGGACCCAAAAATCACCAAAAATCACCCAAAATCACCCCAAAAACCCCAAAACAAAGATTCGGGATCCTGCCCATGCAGCATGGATGGAACCTCCTCTGATGGACCCCAAAATCAACAAAAATCCCCCCAAAATCACCCCAAAAACCCAAAACGGAGATTCAGGATCCTGCCCACGCAGTGGCAACACAGCCTGCTCTGAGAGACCCAAAATCCCCAAAAAATCACCCAAAAACGGAGATTGGGGATCCTGCCCACACAGCACCGATGGAACCTGCTCTGAGAGACCCCAAAATCAACAAAAATCCCCCCAAAAAACCCCAAAAACGGAGATTGGGGATCCTGCCCACACAGTGCGGATGGAACCTCCTCTGATGGACCCCAAAATCCCCAAAATCTTCCCAAAAATCACCCAAAAACCCCAAAAATGGAGATTGGGGGATTCTGCCCACGCAACGAGGCCACAAACTGCTCTGAAACACCCAAAGTCCCCAAAATCACCCCAAAACGGAGATTTGGGATCCTGCCCACGCAGCGGGGATGGAACCTGCTCTGAGGGACCCAAAATCACCAAAAATCCCCCAAAAACCTCCCAAAAACCCCAAAACGGAGATTTGGGATCCTGCCCATGCAGCACGCAATGGAACCTGATCTGAGGACCCCAAAATCAACAAAAATCACCCAAAAATCACCCCAAAAATGGAGATTCGGGATCCTGCCCACACAGCGTGGCCAGAGCCTGCTCTGAGGGACCCCAAATCCCCCAAAATCACCCCAAAAACTCCCCCAAAAATCACCCCAAAAACCCCAAAACAGAGATTTGGGATCCTGCCCACGCAGCGCAGATGGAACCTCCTCTGATGGACCCCAAAATCCACAAAATCACCCCAAAAAATCCCCCCAAAAACCCCAAAAATGGAGATTCGGGATCCTGCCCATGCAACGAGGCCACAAACTGCTCTGAAACACCCCAAAATCACCCCAAAAACCCCAAAATAACCCCAAAAATCACCCCAAACAGAGATTGGGGATCCTGCCCACGCAGCACCAATGGAACCTGCTCTGAGAGACCCCAAATCAACAAAAATCACCCCAAAATCACCCCAAAAACCCAAAAAATGGAGATTCGGGATCCTGCCCACGCAGCAGGGATGGAATCTGCTCTGAAACACCCCAAAATCCCCAAAATCACCCCAAAATAACCCCAAAATCACCCCCAAAACCCCCCAAAATGGAGATTTGGGATCCTGCCCATGCAGCGGCGACACAACCTGCTCTGAGAGACCCAAAATCACCAGAAATCACCCCAAAAATCCCCCCAAAATCACCCCCAAAAACCCCAAAAACGGAGATTCAGGATCCTGCCCATGCAGCGCGGATGGAACCTGCTCTGAGAGACCCAAAATCCACAAAAATCCCCCCAAATCACCCCAAAAACCCAAAAATGGAGATTCGGGATCCTGCCCTCACAACGGGGACGGAAACTCCCTCTGAGGGACCCCAAAATCACCAGAAATCACCCCAAAAATCCCCCAAAAATAACCCCAAAATCACCCCAAAAACTTCCCAAAAACAGAGAATTCGGGATCCTGCCCATGCAGCGGGGACGGAACCTGCTCTGAGAGACCCCAAAATCAACAGAAAATCACCCCAAAATCCCCCCAAAATCACCCCAATAACCCCAAAAATGGAGATTCAGGATCCTGCCAACACAGCACGGATGGAACCTGCTCTGATGGACCCAAAATCTCCAAAATTCACCCCAAAAATCCCCCCAAAAACAGAGATTCGGGGATCCTGCCCACGCAGCGCGGATGGAACTTCCTCTGATGGACCCAAAATCCCCAAAAATCCCCCAAAAAACCCAAAAATGGAGATTGGGGATCCTGCCCACGCAGCGGCGACACAACCTGCTCTGAGAGACCCCAAAATCACCAGAAATCACCCAAAATCACCCCAAAAACCCCCCCAAAAATGGTGATTCGGTATCCTGAATCACACAACGGGGATGGAACCTGCTCTGAAACACCCCAAAATCCCCAAAATCACCCCAAAAAACCCCAAAAATCCCAAAAAACGGAGATTCGGGATCCTGCCCACACAGCGGGGGACGGAACCTGCTCTGAGAGACCCAAAATCCCCAAAAATTACCCCAAAATCACCCCAAAAACCCAAAAATGGAGATTCGGGATCCTGCCCACACAGCGTGGATGGAACCTGCTGTGATGGACCCCAAATCAACAAAAATCACCCAAAAATCCCCCCAAAAAATGGACATTTGGGATCCTGCCCATGCAGCACCAATGGAACCTGATCTGATGGACCCCAAATCAACAAAAATCCCCCAAAAATCCCCAAAACCCACCCCAAAAACCCCAAAAACGGAGATTTGGGATCCTGCCCACGCAGTGCGGATGGAACCTGATCTGAAACACCCCAAAATCCCCAAAATAACCCCAAAAACCCCAAAACAGAGACTCGGGATCCTGCCCATGCAGCACCAATGGAACCTGATCTGATGGACCCCAAAATCAACAAAAATCACCCCAAAAATCACCCGAAAAATGGAGATTTGTGATCCTGCCCACACAGCATGGATGGAACCTCCTCTGACGGACCCCAAAATCAACAAAAATCCCACCAATAAATCACCCCAAAATAAACCAAAATCACCCCAAAAACCCCAAAACGGAGATTGGGGATCCTGCCCACACAACGAGGCCACAAACTGCTCTGAAACACCTCAAAATCCCCAAAATCACCTCAAATCACCCCAAAAACCCAAAAACGGAGATTCGGGATCCTGCCCACGCAGCACCAATGGAACCTGATCTGATGGACCCCAAAATCAACAAAAATCACCCAAAAAATCACCCCAAAAATCCCAAAAACGGAGATTCGGGATCCTGCCCACGCAGTGGCAACACAGCCTGCTCTGAGAGACCCAAAATCCCCAAAAATCTCCCCAAAATCACCGCAAACAGAGATTCAGGATTCTGCCCATGCAGCACCAATGGAACCTGATCTGAGGGACCCAAAATCCCCCAAAATCACCCCAAAAATGGAGATTCGGGATCCTGCCCACACAGCGGGGATGGAACCTGCTCTGAGAGACCCAAAATCAACAAAAATCACCCAAAATCACCCCAAAAACCCCCAAAATGGAGATTGGGGATCCTGCCCATGCAACGAGGCCACAAACTGCTCTGAAACACCCCAAAATCCCCAAAAATCCCCCCAAAATCACCCCAAAAATCCCCTCAAAAACGGAGATTTGGGATCCTGCCCACACAGCGGGGACGGAACCTGCTCTGAGAGACCCCAAAATCACCAGAAATCCCCCAAAATCACCCCAAAAATCCCCTCAAAAACGGAGATTCAGGATCCTGCCCACGCAGCACCGATGGAACCTGATCTGATGGACCCAAAATCAACAAAATCAACCCAAAATCACCCCAAAAAATGCCCAAAAATCCCCCAAAAATCACCCCAATAACAGAGATTCGGGATCCTGCCCACGCAGCGGGGATGGAAACTGCTGTGATGGACCCAAAATCCCCCCAAAAACCCCAAAAATCACCCCAAAAACCCCAAAACAGAGATTCAGGATCCTGCCCACACTAGCACCAATGGAACCTGCTCTGAGAGACCCCAAAATCCCAAAAAATCCCCAAAAATCCCCCAAAATCACCCCAAAAATGGAGATTCGGGATCCTGCCCACGCAACGAGGCCACAAACTGCTCTGAAACGCCCCAAAATCCCCAAAATAACCCCAAAATCACCCCAAATCCCCCAAAATAACCCCAAAAATCACCCCAAAATCCCCAAAATCACCCCAAAAATCACCCCAAAAAACCTCCCAAAAACGGAGATTTGGGATCCTGCCCACGCAGCGGGGACGGAAACTGCTCTGAAGGACCCCAAAATCAACAAAAATCACCCCAAAATCACCCTAAAAATCGCCCCAAAAATCACCCCCAAAACCCCCCAAAATGGAGATTCGGGATCCTGCCCATGCAGCATGGCCACAAACTGCTCTGAGAGACCCCAAAATCAACCAGAAATCGCCCCAAAAATCACCCCAAAAACCCAAAAATGGAGATTTGGGATCCTGCCCACACAGCGCGGATGGAACCTGATCTGATGGACCCAAAATCAACAAAAATCACCCCAAAAATCACCCAAAAATGGAGATTTGGGGTCCCTGCCCACGCAGCGGCAACACAACCTGCTCTGAGAGACCCCAAAATCCAAAAAATCACCCCAGAAACCCCAAAAATCACCCCAAAATCAACCGAAATGGAGATTGGGGATCCTGCCCATGCAGCGGGGATGGAACCTGCTGTGAAACACCCAAAAATCACCCCAAAAACCCCAAAAATCACCTCAAAATCACCCCAAACAGAGATTCAGGATCCTGCCCACGCAGCGGCTGCACAACCTGCTCTGAGAGACCCAAAATCCCCCAAAATCCCCCAAAATCACCCCAAAAACCCCAAAAACGGAGATTCGCGATCCTGCCCATGCAGTGCAGATGGAACTGCTGTGATGGACCCAAAATCTCCAAAATTCACCGCAAAAATCCCCAAAACGGAGATTCGGGATCCTGCCCACGCAGCGGGGATGGAACCTGCTATGAGAGACCCCAAAATCCCAAAAAATCCCCTTAAAACCCCAAAAATCACCCCAAAAACCCAAAAACAGAGATTCGGGATCCTGCCCACGCAGCACGGATGGAGCATCCTCTGATGGACCCCAAAATCCCCAAAACCCCCCAAACATCCCCCAAAATCACCCCAAAAACCCAAAAATGGAGATTTGGGATCCTGCCCACGCAGCACGGATGGAACCTGCTGTGATGGACCCCAAAATCAACAAAAATCACCCCAAAATCCCCCCAAAACCCAAAAATGGAGATTGGGGATCCTGCCCATGCAATGAGGCCACAAACTGCTCTGAAACACCCCAAAATCCCCAAAATCACCCCAAAATAACCCCAAAAATCACCTAAAAACCCCCAAAAATGGGAGATTCGGGATCCTTCCCACGCTAGCACCAATGGAACCTGCTCTGAGAGACCAAAATCCCCAAAAATTACCCCAAAAATCACCCCAAAACCCCCAAAAAACCCCCCAAAAACGGAGATTTGGGATCCTGCCCACGCAGCGGGGGGTGGAACCTGCTCTGAGGGACCCCAAAATCCCCAAAAATCACCTCAAAACCCCAAAAATCCCCCCCAAAAATGGTGATTCTGGATCCTGTCCATGCAGCAGGGATGGAATCTGCTCTGAAACGACCGAAAATCAACAAAAATCACCCCAAAATCACCGCAAAATCAACAAAAATCACGCCAAAATCACCCAAAAAATCCCCCAAAATCACCCCAAAAATGGAGATTCAGGATCCTGCCCATGCAGCACTGCCGGAACCTGCTCTGAGAGACCCAAATCCCCCAAAAAACCCCCAAAAATCACCCCAAAATCACCCCAAAAACGGAGATTTGGGATCCTGCCACGCAGCGCGGATGGAACCTGCTCTGAGAGACCCCCAAAATCAACAAAAATCCCCCAAAATCACCCCAAAAACCCAAAAAACGGAGATTCGGGATCCTGCCCACGCAGCACGGATGGAACCTGCTCTGAAACACCCAAAAAACCCCCCCAAAAACCCCAAAAATCCCCCCAAAATCACCCCAAAAACAGAGATTCGGGATCCTGCCCATGCAGTGGGGCCACAAACTGCTCTGATGGACCCAAAATCACCAGAAATCACCCCAAAAACCCAAAAAAACACCCCAAAATAACCCAAAAATGGAGATTCGGGATCCTGCCCATGCAGCGGGGATGGAACCTGCTCTGAAACACCCCAAAATCCCCCAAAGATCACCCAAATTCACCCCCCAAAATCACCCCAAACAGAGATTTGGGATCCTGCCCACACAGCGCGGATGGAACCTGCTCTGATGGACCCCAAAATCACCCAAAATCACCCCCAAAATTCCCCCAAAATGACCCAAAAATGGGGATTCGCGATCCTGCCCACAACAGCACCGATGGAACCTGCTCTGAGGGACCCAAAATCCCCAAAAATCACCCCAAAAACGGAGATTCGGGATCCTGCCCACACAGCACCAATGGAACCTGCTCTGAGGGACCCCAAAATCAACAAAAATCCCCCCAAAATCACCCCAAAAACCCCAAAAAATGGAGATTCGGGATCCTGCCCAACACAGTGGGGATGGAACCTGCTCTGAGGGGACCCAAAATCACCCAAACTCCCCAAAAATCACCCAAAATCACCCCAAAAACCCAAAAATGGAGATTGGGGATCCTGCCTATGCAACGAGGCCACAAACTGCTCTGAGAGACCCCAAAATCCCCAAAAAATCCCCCAAAACCTCCCCAAAAACGGAGATTTGGGATCCTGCCCCACGGAGCACCGATGGAGCCTCCTCTGATGGACCCCAAATGCCCCAAAATCACCCCAAAAACTCCCCAAAAATGGAGATTCAGGATCCTGCCCATGCAGTGCGGATGGAACCTGCTCTGAGGAACCCCAAAATCCCCAAAATCACCTCAAAAAACCCCAAAAATGGAGATTCGGGATCCTGCCCACACAACAGGGATGGAAACTGCTCTGAAACACCTCAAAATCAATAAAAATCACCTCAAAAACCCCAAAAATCCCCCCAAAAATGGCAATTCGGGATCCTGCCCACGCAGCAGCAGCGATGGAACCTGCTCTGAGAGACCCAAAAACCCCAAAAATCCCCTCAAAAAACCCCAAAAACCCCAAAACGGAGATTTGGGATCCTGCCCACACAGTGGGGACGGAACCTGCTCTGATGGACCCCAAAATCAACAAAAAATCCCCCAAAATCACCCCAAAAACCCAAAAATGGAGATTCGGGATCCTGCCCATGCAGTGGGGATGGAGCCTTCTCTGAGAGACCCAAAATCCCCCCAAAATCACCCCCAAAAACCCCAAAAATGGAGATTCGGGATCCTGCCCACGCAGAGCACCGATGGAACCTCCTCTGATGGACCCAAAAATCAACAAAAATCACCCCAAAATCACCCAAAAAAAACCCAAAAATGGAGATTCGGGATCCTGCCCACGCAGTGTGGATGGAACCTGATCTGAAACACCCCCAAAATCCCCAAAATCACCCCAAAATCCCCCACAAAATCACCTCAAAATCACCCCAAAAAACCTCCCAAAAATGGAGATTCGGGATTGTGCCCACACAACAGGGATGGAAACTGCTCTGAGAGACCCCAAAAATCAACAAAAATCACCCCAAAAATCACCCCGAAAAATGGAGATTTGGGATCCTGCCCACGCAGCGCAGCTACACAAGCTGCTCTGAGAGACCCCAAAATCACCAGAAATCACCCAAAAATCCCCCAAAAATCACCCCAAAAACGGAGATTTGGGGTCCTGCCCACGCAGCGAGCGACACAAACTGCTCTGAGAGACCCCAAAATCAACAAAAATCACCCCAGAAATTACCCCAAAAACGACCCAAAAACCCCAAAACAGAAATTCGGGATCCTGCCCACATCGCGCCACTGGAACCCGCTCTGATGGACCCCAAAATCCCCCCAAATCACCCCAAAAATCCCCCAAAAATCACCCCAAAAATCACCCAAAAACCCCCAAAAAATGGAGATTGGGGATCCTGCCCACACAGCGGGGATGGAACCTGATCTGAGGGACCCCAAAATCCCCCAAAATCACCCCAAAAAAACCCCGGAGGAGCTGGAATTCATGGAATCCCCCAAACAAGGAAGGGGTTAAAAGAGCTGAAAATGGTGCTCATTAAAGGATTTGGAGTTTGGAGGTGGCGCAGGGTCGGTGCTCAAAGAGATTTTGGGGGGTTTTGCTCGTTTTTGGGGGGGTTTGGGGCGGTGGGAGGGAGGAAATGGCGGCCTGTGGGGCGCGGGGGGTGATGGGAGGTGTAGGCGCGGCTATAACAGGACTCAATGGGGCCGTGGGGCATCATGGGAGTTGTATGCGCGGTTATCATAGGGATCTAAGGGGCGCAAGGGATGATGGGAGTTGTATGCGTGGTTATAATAGGGATCTATGGGGCGCAAGGGATGATGGGAGGTGTAGGCGCGGATATAACGGGGCTCAATGGGGCGCGGGGCATCATGGGAAGTGTATGCGCGGGTATAATAGAGATCTATGGGGCGCGGGGGATGATGGGAGATGTAGGCGTGGGTATAACGGGAGTCTGTATGCGCGGGGCATGATGGGAGTTGCAGGCGCGGGTACAACGGGACTCAATGGGGCGCGGGGCATCATGGGAGTTGTATGCGCGGTTATAATAGGGATCTATGGGGCGCGAGGGATGATGGGAGTTGCAGGCGCGGGAATAGCGGGGATCTATGGGGCGCGGGGGGTGATGGGAGATGTAGGGCGCGGGTATAACGGGGGCTCTAGGGGGCGCGATGGATGATGGGAGTTGTATGCGCGGTTATAATAGGAATCTATGGGGCGCGGAGGATGATGGGAGATGTAAGCGGGGGATTATGGGAGTTGTATGCGCGGTTATCATAGGGATCTATGGAACGCAAGGGATGATGGGAGTTGTATGCGCGAGTTTAATAGGAATCTATGGGGCGCAAGGGATGATGGGAGTCGTAGGCGTGAGAATAACGGGGATCTATGGGGCGCAAGGAATGATGGGAGGTGTAGGCATGGTATAATGGGAGTCTATTGAGTGCGGGGCATCATGGGAGTTGTATGCACGGTTAGAATAGGAATCTATGGGGCGCGAGGGATGGTGGGAAGTGTAGGCGCGGGTACAACGGGACTCAATGGGGCGCGGGGCATCATGGGAGTTGTATGCACGGTTATAATAGGAATCTATGAGGCGCAAGGGATGATGGGAGATGTAAGCGCGGGTATAATGGGAGTCTGTGGAGCGCGGGGGATGATGGGAGTTGTAGGCGCGGGAATAACGGGCCGCGGGGCATGATGGGAGTTGTAGGCGCGGCTATACGGGGCTCTATGGAGCGCAGGGGATGATGGGAGTTGTATGCATGGTTATAATAGGGATCTATGAGGCGCAAGGGACGATGGGAGTTGTAGGCGCGGGAATAGCGGGGATTTATGGGCGCGGGGGGTGATGGGAGTTGGAGGCGCGGGTATAACGGGGCTCTATGGGCGCTTGGAATGATGGGAGATGTAGGCGCGGTTATCATAGGGATCTATGGAGCGCAGGGGATGATGGGAGTTGTATGCGCAGTTATAATAAGGATCTATGAGGCGCAAGGGATGATGGGAGGTGTAGCTGCGGGAATACGGGGATCAAAGGGGCGCGGGGCATCATGGGAGTTGTATGCGCGGTTATAATAGGGATCTATGGGGCGCAGGGGATGATGGGAGTTGTAGGCGCGGCTATAACGGGGCTCTATGGAGCGCGGGGGATGATGGGAGTTGTATGCGCTGCTTCAATCCGGCCGCGGAGCATCACGGGAGATGAAGGCGCTGCTTTAACGGGGCTCACCGGGGCCGCGGGGCACGATGGGAGCTGTAGTCCCGGAAGCGGCTGTGACGCAGCGCTTGGCGTGGGGGGGTCCGGGAGGGCACCTGGGGGTACCCCGCGGGCTCGGGGACCCCTCGGGGGGCACCGGGGGGGCTCTGAGGGGTCTCCCTGGGGCGCGGGACGCGAACGGGACCGGAACTCGGCCGTGAGGGGGCAGGACGGGAGATGGAGGCCCCAAGATGGCGCTGGGCGGCCTCTGTGCGGCCTGGCGGGCCCGGGAGGCGTTTGGGGGTCCCGGGTGGGCTCTGGGGAGGCACCCGGGGGTCCCGCAGGGTCTGGGGGGCACCGATGGGACTCACGGAGGCGCTGAGGGGAGCGCGGGGCATGGCGGGAGTTGTAGGCCCGGCTCCGTTAGCGTCTATGGGGCCGCGGGGCATGACGGGAGTTGTAGGCGCGGCTCCGTTAGGGTCTATGGGGCCGCGGGGCATGGCGGGAGTTGTAGGCTAAACGTCTCTAAAATGGCGCCGCGCCCACTCCCCGTCTCCAGGTCCCGTTCCCGGGCGCTGATTGGTCGCAGTAAGTGATGGGCGGGACGCTCAGCCAATGGGAGGCGGGAACAGCTCCGTTAACCCCCTCCAGGGCTTCCCAGTTCATCCCAGTCCCTCCCAGTCCATCCCAGTTCATCCCAGTACATCCCAGTACAGCCCCAGTGCCCCTCCAGGCCCTCCCAGTTCATCCCAGTTTGTCCCAGTCCATCCCAGTCCCTCCCAGTCCATCCCAGTCCCTCCCAGTCCATCCCAGTTTGATCCCAGTCCCTCCCAGTTCCCTCCCAGTCCATCCCAGTCCATCCCAGTCCCTCCCAGTTCCCTCCCAGTCCATCCCAGTCCATCCCAGTCCATCCCAGTCCCTCCCAGTTCCCTCCCAGTTCCTCCCAGTCCCTCCCAGTCCATCCCAGTCCCTCCCAGTTCCTCCCAGTCCATCCCAGTATCCCCCAGTTTGTCCCAGTCCCCCCCACCGGCCCAATCCTCAGCTCTGGCCCCGCCCCCTCCATTGACCACGCCCCTTTCCTTGGCCCCGCCCCCTCCCAGTTCCCCCCCCCCCCCATTTCCAGTTCCCCGCACGCGGCTGCTCTGGGAAGGTGAGTGGGGCCCCAGTTCGTCCCAGTTCGTCCCAGTAACCCCCCAGTAACCCCCCCAGTAACCCCCCCAGTAACCCCCCAGTAACCCCCCCAGTAACTCCCCAGTTCGTCCCAGTTCGTCCCAGTAACCCCCCCAGTAACTCCCCAGTAACTCCCAGTAACTCCCAGTGACTCCCAGTAACCCCCCAGTAACTCCCAGTAACCCCCCCAGTCCATCCCAGTTCATTCCAGTAACTCCCAGTGCCTCCCAGTAACCCCCCAGTCTGTCCCAGTTCACCCCAGTGACTCCCAGTAACTCCCTCAGTCCATCCCAGTAACTCCCAGTCCATCCCAGTTCATCCCAGTAACTCCCAGTAATTCCCAGTAACCCCCCCAGTAACTCCCAGTAATCCCCCAGTAACACCCCAGTCTGTCCCAGTTCATCCCAGTAACCCCCCCAGTGACTCCCAGTAACTCCCAGTGACTCCCCAGTCTGTCCCAGTTCATCCCAGTAACTCCCAATAACTCCCAGTTCATCCCAGTAACCCCCCCAGTCCCTCCCAGTAACTCCCAGTGACTCCCAGTAACCCCCCCAGCAGCTCCCAGTAACTCCCTCAGTCCATCCCAGTTCATCCCAGTTCGTCCCAGTAACTCCCAGTAACCCCCCCAGTAACTCCCAGTAACTCCCCAGTCTGTCCCAGTTCATCCCAGTAACCTCCCCAGCAGCTCCCAGTAACTCCCAGTCCTTCCCAGTTCATCCCAGTAACTCCCCAGTAACTCCCAGTGACCCCCCCCAGTAACTCCCAGTAACCCCCCAGTCTGTCCCAGTTCATCCCAGTGACTCCCAGTAGCTCCCAGTAAACCCCCGAGTAACTCCCAGTCCATCCCAGTAACCCCCAGTAACCCCCCCAGTCCCTCGTGATCCCTCCCAGTAACTCCCAGTCTGTCCCAGTCCATCCCAGTAACTCCCAGTCTGTCCCAGTTCATCCCAGTTCATCCCAGTAACCCCCCCCCAGCAGCTCCCAGTAACTCCCGGTCCCCCCCAGTTCCCCCCAGTCTGTCCCAGTTTGTCCCAGTTTGTTCCAGTCCCGCCCTGCTCAGGAATCCCAGTGACTCATCCCCCCCTCCCAGTTCCCCCCAGTATAACCCAGTCCCGCCCAGTCCCTCCCAGTATAACCCAGTCCCGCCCAGTCCCCGCCCACCGCATCCCAGTTCCCTCCCAGTCCCCCCCAGTCCATCCCAGTTCCCTCCCAGTCCCTCCCAGTTTGTCCCAGTCCCGCCCTGCTCAGGAATCCCAGTGACTCACCCGGCCCCAGTCCATCCCAGTCCCCCCCAGTCCCTCCCAGTCCCTCTCAGTATAACCCAGTCCCCTCCCAGTCCCTCCCAGTTTGTGCCCCTTCCTCCCAGTCCCCTCCCAGTCCCCTCCCAGTCCCTCCCAGTACCCTCCCAGTTTGTCCCAGTCACTCCCAGCATCCCTCAATTCCCTCCCAGTCCCTCCCAGTTTAACCCAGTCTGTCCCAGTCCCTCCTAGTTCTCCTCCAGTCCCTCCCAGTCCATCCCAGTTTATCCCAGTCCCTCCCAGTTCCCTCCCAGTCCCTCCCAGTTCCCTCCCAGTCCCTCCCAGTTCATCCCAGTCTGTCCCAGTCTGTCCCAGTTCCCCTCCTGTCCCCCCCAGTTGCTCCCAATCCCTTCCCAGTTCCCTCCCAGTCCCTCCCAGTCTGTCCCAGTCCCTCCCAGTTTATCCCAGTAACCCCAAAACCATCCCAGTTCCCTCCCAGTCCCTCCCAGTTTGTCCCAGTCCCTCCCAGTATCCCTCAATCCCCTCCCAGTCCCTCCCAGTATAAACCAGTTCCCTCAATCCAGTCCCCCCCAGTCCCTCCCAGTCTGTCCAAGTCTGTCCCAGTTCCCCTCCTGTCCCCCCCAGTTGCTCCCAATCCCTTCCCAGTTCCCTCCCAGTATCCCCCAGTCTGTCCCAGTGCCTCCCAGTCCCTCCCAGTCCCCACCCAGTTTCCTCCCAGTATAACCCAGTCCCTCCCAGTTTGTCCCAATCCCTTCCCAGTCCCTCCCAGTATCCCCCAGTTGCTCCCAGTCCATTCCAGTCCCTCCCAGTTTGTCCCAGTAACCCCAAAACCATCCCAGTCTCCCCAGTTGCTCCCAGTCCCCTCCCAGTATCCCTCAATCCCCTCTCAGTTCCCCCGAATCCCCTCCCAGTCCCTCCCAGTCCATCCCAGTCCCCTCCCAGTTTCCTCCCAGTATAACCCACTCCCTCCCAGTTTGTCCCAATCCCCTCCCAATCCCTCCCAGTATAAACCAGTCCCCCCAAGTCCCTCCCAGTTCCATCCCAGTTCGTCCCAGTTTGTTCCCAGTATAAACCAGTATCTCCCAGTCCTTCCCAATTCTCTCCCAGTCCATCCCAGTCCCTCCCAGTCCCTCCCAGTTTATCCCAGTAACCCCAAAACCATCCCAGTCTCCCCAGTCCCCTACCAGTTCCCTCCCAGTCCCTCCCAGTTCCTCCCAGTTTGTCCCAATCCCCTCCCAGTCCCTCCCAGTCCCTCCCAGTCCCTCCCAGTCCATCCCAGTCTGTCCCAGTTCCCTCAAAGGTCACAGAATGGAGCGAGAACGGCTGCGGGCACTGCTGATACTGGGAGGTACTGGGGCAAACTGGGAGGGACTGGGAGGGACTGGGATGGACTGGTTTATACTGGGAGGGGACTGGGGCAAACTGGGAGGGACTGGCAGGAACTGGGAGGGACTGGGAGATACTGGTTTATACTGGGAGGGAACTGGGGGTGAACCGGGAGGGACTGGGGGGGGGAACTGGGAGATACTGGTTTATACTGGGAACAAACTGGGATGGACTGGGAGGGAACTGGGAGGGAGTGGCAGATACTGGTTTATACTGGGAGGGGACTGGGACAAACTGGGAGGGGATTGGGAGGGAACTGGGGAGGACTGGGATCAAACTGGGAGTTACTGGTTTATACTGGGACAAACTGGAACAAACTGGGATGAACTGGGATGGTGTTGGGGGTTACTGGGATGGACTGGGATGGACTGGGAGGGACTGGGAGGGACTGGGAGGGACTGGGATGAACTGGTTTATACTGGGAGGGACTGGTCCCAGTTTCCCCCCCATACTGGTTTAACTGGTGTCCCCCCCCCCCCCAGTGCTGTCCCTGGCCAGAGGAGACCCCCCCGGTGAGTGACTGGTTTATACTGGTTTATACTGGTTTATACTGGTTTATACTGGGAGGGAGCTGGGTTATACTGGGAAGGATGGGACAAACTGGGGATACTGGTTTATACTGGGAGGGAGAGTCCATACTGGTTTATACTGGTCCATACTGGTCTGTACTGGTCCGTACTGGTCTATACTGGTCCGTACTGGTTTATACCGGTCCGTACTGGTCCATACTGGTCCATACTGGTCCGTACTGGTCTGTACTGGTCCATACTGGTCCATACTGGTTTATACTGGTCCGTACTGGTCCATACTGGTCCATACTGGTCCGTACTGGTCTGTACTGGTCCGTACTGGTTTATACTGGTCCATACTGGTTTATACTGGTCCATACTGGTCCATACTGGTCCATACTGGTTTATACTGGTCCATACTGGTCCATACTGGTCCGTACTGGTCCATACTGGTCCATACTGGTCCATACTGGTCCGTACTGGTCCATACTGGTCCGTACTGGTCCATACTGGTCCATACTGGTCCGTACTGGTCCATACTGGTCTCTGACCCCTCCCCTCCCCCCAGGTGTCTCCAGTCCGTTCCAGTACGGTGAGTGACAAACTGGGAGGGCCCCAAATGTCCCCAGAATGTCCCCAAAATGTCCCCAAAGTGTCCCCAGGGGTGTCCCCAAAGTGTCCCCGAATTGTCCCCAGGTGTCCCCAGTGTCTCTGAAGTGTCCCCAAGGTGTCCCCAGGTGTGCCCAGATGTCCCCAAAGTGTCCCCACCTGTCCCCAAGGTGTCCCCAGCTGTCCCCAAATGTCCCCAGCTGTCCTAAAGGTGTCCCCAAGGTGTCCCCCAGTGTCTCTAAAGTGTCCCCAAAGTGTCCCCAGGTGTGTCACAGGTGTGCCCAGGTGTCCCCAAAGTGTCCCCACCTGTCCCCACCTGTCCCCAAGCTCTCTCCAGCTGTCCCCAAGGTGTCCCCAACCTTTCCCAAGGTGTCCCCAAGGTGTCCCCCAGTGTCCCCAAGTGTCCCCAAGGTGTCTCCAGGTGTGTCAGGGCTGTCCCCAAATGTCCCAAAGTGTCCCCAAGGTGTCCCAAGGTGTCCCCAACCTGTCCCTGGGTGTCCCCAAGGTGTCCCCAGGTGTGTCACAGGTGTCCCCAAATTGTCCCCGTGTGTCCCCAAATGTCCCCAAAGTGTCCCCAGCTGTCCCCAAATGTCCCCAGGTGTCCCCAAGGTGTCCCCAGGTGTTTCTAAAGTGTCCCCAGAATGTCCCCAGGTGTCCCCAGGGTCCCCCCAGGTGTCCTAAAGGTGTCCCCAGCCTTTCCCCAGGTGTCCCCAAGGTGTCCCCAGGGTGTCCCCAGAGGTGCCCAAAGTGTCCCCAGGTGTCCCCAAGGTGTCCCCAAATGTCCCCAGGGGTGCCCAAAGTGTCCCCGGAGTGTCCCCAAGGTGTCCCCAAGGTGTGTCTGAATGTCCCCAAGGTGTCCCCAGGTGTGTCCCAGGTGTCCCAGGGTGTCCCCAGGTGTCCCCAAGGTGTGTCCCAAGGTGTCCCCAGGTGTCCCCAAAGTGTCCCCCACCTGTCCCCAGGTGTCCCCAAGCTCTCTCCAGCTGTCCCCAAGGTGTCCCCAGGTGTCCCCAAGGTCCCCTCAGGTGTCTCCAGGTGTCCCCAGGTGTGCCACAGGTGTCCCCAAGGTGTCCCCGTGTGTCCCCAAATGTCCCCAGCTGTCCTAAAGGTGTCCCCAGCCTTTCCCAAGGTGTCCCCAAGGTGTGTCAGGGCTGTCTCCAAATGTCCCAAACCATCCCCAGGTGTCCCCAGGTGTCCCCAATGTGTCCCTGGGTGTCCCCAAAGTGTCCCCAATGTGTCCCAGGTGTCCCCGAATTGCCCCCAGGGTGTCCCCAGATGTCTCCAGGGTGTCCCTCAGGTGTCCCCAAATGTCCCCAGGTGTCCTAAAGGTGTCCCCAACCTTTCCCAAGGTGTCCCCAGGTGTGTCAGGGCTGTCTCCAAATGTCCCAAAATGTCCCCAGGGTGTCCCCAGAGGTGCCCAAAGTGTCCCCGGAGTGTCCCAAGGTGTCCCCAGCTGTCCCCAAACAGCCCCAGGTGTCCCCAAGGTGTCCCCAGGTGTCCCCAAGCTGTCCCTGGGTGTCCCCAGGTGTCACCAAATGTCCCAAAGTGTCCCCAATGTGTCCCCAGGTGTCCCCAGGTGTCCCCAATGTGTCCCAAGGTGTCCCCAGGTGTCCCCAACCTGTCCCTGGGTGTCCCTCAGGTGTCCCCAGGTGTGTCACAGGTGCCCCCAAAGTGTCCCCGTGTGTCCCCAAATGTCCCTCAGGTGTCCTCCAGCTGTCCCCAAGGTGTCCCCAGGTGCCCCCAAGGTGTCCCCCAGTGTCTCTAAAGTGTCCCCAAGGTGTCCCCAGGTGTGTCAGGGCTGTCCCCAAATGTCCCAAAGTGTCCCCAAGGTGTCCCCAAGATGTCACGAAGTGTCCCCAGGTGTCCCCAATGTGTCCCCAGGTGTCCCCCAGTGTGTCCCAAAGTGTCCCCAGGTGTCCTCAAATGCCTCCAAGTGTCCCCAAGGTGTCCCCAGGTGTGTCCCAGGTGTCCCCGAAGTGTCCCCAGGTGTCCCCAAAGATCCCAAGATGTCCCCAGGTGTCCCCAACCTGTCCCTGGGTGTCCCCAAGGTGTCCCCAGGGGTGCCCAAAGTGTCCCCCAGGGCGTCTCCAAGGTGTCCCCAAGGTGTCCCAGGGTGTCCCCAAACAGCCCAAAGTGTCCCCAAAGTGTCCCCGAAGTGTCCCCAAAGTGTCCCCAGGTGTGTCACAGGTGTCCCCAGGTGTCCCCAAGATGTCCCCATGTGTCCCCCAATGTCCCCCGGGTGTGTTCCAGGTGTCCCCAGGTGTCCTAAACGTGTCCCCAGTGTGTCACGGCTGTGTCCAAATGTCCCAAAGTGTCCCCAAGGTGTCCCCAGGTGTCCCCAAGATGTCCCAAAGTGTCCCAAGGTGTCCCCAACATTTCCCAAGGTGTCCCCAAGGTGTCCCCCAGTGTCTCTAAAGTGTCCCCAAGGTGTCCCCAGGTGTGTCCCAGGTGTCCCCGAATTGTCCCCAGGGTGTCCCCAGATGTCCCCCGGGTGTCCTCCAGCTGTCCCCAAATGTCCCCAGCTGTCCTAAAGGTGTCCTCAGCCTTTCCCCAGGTGTCCCCAAGGTGTCCCCAGGTGTGTCCCAGGTGCCCCAAGGTGTCCCCAGTGTGTCACAGGTGTCCCCAAAGTGTCCCCCAGTGTCTCTAAAGTGTCCCCAAGGTGTCCTCAGGTGTGTCAGGGCTGTCCCCAAATGTCCCAAAGGGTCCCCAAAGTGTTCCCAGGGTGTCCCAAAGTGTCCCCAAAATGTCCCCAGGTGTCCCCCAGTGTCCCTAAAGTGTCCCAAGGTGTCCCCAGGTGTGTCCCAGGTGTCCCAAACCATCCCCAGGTGTCCCCAAGATGTCACGAAGTGTCCCCAAGGTGTCCCCAGGTGTCCCCAGTGTCTCTGAAGTGTCCCAAAGTGTCCCCAGGTGTGCCACAGGTGTCCCCAGAATGTCCCTGTGTGTCCCCAAGTGTCCCCGGAGTGTCCCAAAGTGTCCCCAAGGTGTGTCCGAATGTCCCCAAGGTGTCCCCAGGTGTGTCCCAGGTGTCCCAGGGTGTCCCCAGGTGTCCCCAAGGTGTGCCCGAATTGTCCCCAGGTGTCCCCAGTGTCTCTGAAGTGTCCCAAAGTGTCCCCAGGTGTGTCACAGGTGTGCCCAGGTGTCCCCAGAGTGTCCCCAGCTGTCCCCAAGCTCTCTCCAGCTGTCCCCCAGGTGTCCCCAGGTGTCCCCAGGTGTCCCCAAAGTGTCCCCGTGTGTCCCCAAATGTCTCCAAGGTGTCCCCAAAGTGTCCCCCAGTGTCTGTAAAGTGTCCCCAGGTGTCCCCGGGTGTCCCCAGGTGTCCCCAAAGCCTCCCCAGCTGTCCCCAAAGTGTCCCCAAGGTCCCCCCAGGTGTCTCCAAGGTGTCCCCAGGGTCCCCAGTGTGTCCCAGGGTGTCCCAGGTGTCCCCAGGTGTCCCCAGGGTCCCCCCAAGTGTCCCCAAGGTGTCCCCGTGTGTCCCCAGACTGGTGTCACCTGCGCGTCGGTGGCCTCGTGGTGGCCGCGGTGCTGAGCGTGGTGGGGATCGCTGTGCTGTTCAGTGAGTGTCATTGTCACTGTCATTGTCACCTGTGTCATTGTCATTGTCATTGTCACCTGTGTCATTGTCACCTGTGTGTCATTGTCACCTGAGCGTGCTGGGGATCGCTGTGCTGTTCAGTGAGTGTCATTGTCACTGTCATTGTCATTGTCATTGTCACCTGTGTGTCACTGTCACCTGTGTGTCACCTGTGTCACCTGTGTGTGTCATTGCCACCTGTGTCACCTGTGTGTGCTGAGCGTGCTGGGGATCGCCGTGCTCTTCAGTGAGTGACATTGTCACTGTCACCTGTCATTGTCACTGTCACCTGTGTCACCTGTGTGTGCTGAGCGTGCTGGGGATCACCGTGCTCTTCAGTGAGTGACATTGTCACTGTCACCTGTCATTGTCATTGTCATTGTCACCTGTGTCACCTGTGTGTGTCATTGTCCCCTGTGTCATTGTCATTGTCACCTGTGTGTGCTGAGCGTGCTGGGGATCACCGTCCTGTTCAGTGAGTGACACCTGTGTCACCTGTGTGTCATTGTCATTGTCACCTGTGTGTGCCATTGTCACCTGTGTGTCATTGTCAACTGTGTGTCACCTGTGTGTCATTGTCACCTGTGTGTCATTGTCACTGTCACCTGTGTGTGCTGAGCGTGCTGGGATCGCCGTGCTCTTCAGTGAGTGTCACCTGTGTCATTGTCATTGTCACCTGTGTCATCTGTGTGTGCTGGGATCGCCGTGCTCTTCAGTGAGTGACAGCTGAGTGTCATTGTCATTGTCACCTGTGTCACCTGTGTGTCATTGTCACCTGTGTGTCACCTGTGTCATTGTCACCTGTGTGTCACTGTCACTGTCATTGTCATTGTCACCTGAGTGTCACCTGTGTCACTGTCATTGTCACCTGTGTCACCTGTGTGTGCTGGGATCGCCGTGCTCTTCAGTGAGTGACAGCTGAGTGTCATTGTCATTGTCACCTGTGTCACCTGTGTGTCATTGTCACCTGAGTGTCACTGTCACCTGTGTCACTGTCATTGTCATTGTCACGTGTGTCACCTGTGTGTGTCACCTGTGTGTCACTGTTATTATCACTGTCACCTCTGTGTGCTGGGGATCACTGTGCTCTTCAGTGACACCTGAGTGTCATTGTCACTGTCACTGTCACCTGTGTCACCTGAGCGTGCTAGGGATCACTGTGCTGCTCAGTGAGTGTCACTGTCACCTGTGTCACCTCTGTGGCATTGTCATTGTCACCTGTGTCATTGTCACCTGTGTCATTGTCACCTGTGTCATTGTCACCTGTGTGTCACCTACCTGTGTCACTGTTACCTGGGTGTCACCTGTGTGTGCTGGGCGTGCTGGGGATGGCCGTGCTGCTCACTGAGTGACATTGGCATTGTCACCTGACTGTCATTGTCACCTGTGTCACCTGTGTGTGTCACCTGTGTGTCACTGTCATTGTCACCTGTGTGTGCTGGGGATCACTGTGCTGCTCAGTGAGTGTCATTGTCACCTGTGTCACCTGTCATTGTCATTGTCACCTGTGTGTCACTGTCATTGTCACCTGTGTGTGCTGGGCGTGCTGGGGATCACCGTGCTCTTCAGTGACACCTGTGTGATTGTCACCCGTGTCACCTGTCATTGTCACCTGAGTGTGTCATTGTCACCTCTGTCATTGTCACCTGTGTGTGTCACTGTCACCTGAGTGTCATTGTTATTGTCATTGTCACCTGTGTGTGCTGGGGATGGCTGTGCTGCTCAGTGACACCTGTGTGTCATTGTCACCTGAGTGTCACTGTCACCTGTGTGTCACTGTCATTGTCACCTGTGTGTCATTGTCACCTGTGTCACGTGTGTCACTGTCCCTGTCACCTGTGTGTGCTGGGGATTGCTGTGCTGCTCAGTGGGTGTCACCTGTGTGTCATTGTCACCTGTGTCACCTGTGTGTCACTGTCCCTGTCACCTGTGTCACCTGAGCGTGCTGGGATGGCCGTGCTCTTCAGTGAGTGACACCTGTGTGTCATTGTCATTGTCACCTGTGTCACCTGTGTGTGTCACCTGTCATTGTCACCTGTGTCACCTGTGTGTGCTGAGTGTGCTGGGGATGGCTGTGCTGCTCACTGACACCTGTGTGTCATTGTCACCTGTGTCACTGTCACTGTCACCTGGGTGTCACCTGTGTGTGCTGGGGATCGCCGTGCTGCTCACTGAGTGGCATTGGCATTGTCACCTGAGTGTCATTGTCACCTGTGTGTCATTGGCATTGGCATTGTCACCTGTGTGTGTCACCTGTGTGTCACCCACGTGTGTCATTGTCACCTGTGTCACCTGTGTCACCTGTGTGTCCCCGGTGTCCCCTCTGTGTCCCCTCAGGTGGGAAGTGCAAGTGCCGGAGCAAGGCCAGGTGAGCCCTTGGGGACATTTGGGGACATTTGGGGCCATTTGGGGACATTTGGGGACATTTTGGGATCCTTGGGGACATCGGGATGGTCGGGGACCTTGGGGACACTGAGGGGCTTGGGGACACTCGGGTGTTGGGACATCTGGGGACATTTTGGGGACATTTGGGGACATCGGGGACATTGAGGGGGTTGGGGGCATTTGGGGGCATTTGGGGACATTTGGGAAACATTGAGGACATTGGGAGTTGGGGACATTGGGGACATTTGGGGACATTGAGAGGGTTGGGGACATTGGGGACATTGAGGGGGATTTGGGGACATTGGGGACATTTGGGGACATTTTGGGGACATTGGGCAGGTTTGGGACATTTCAGGGGTTGGGGACATTGGGGAACATTTGGGGACATTGGGGGGATTTGGGGACATTTTGGGACATTTGGGGACATTGAAGGATTTGGGGACATTTTGGGGACATTGGAGGGATTTGGGGTGTGGGACACTGAGGGGACATTGGGGACACTTTGGGGACATTGGGGAACATTTGGGGACATTGAGGGGTTGGGGACCTTGGGGCGGATTTGGGGCTTGGGGACACCTGGGGGACATTTGGAGTTGGGGACATTTGGGGACACATTGGGGACATTGGGAGGATTTGGGGACATTGGGGACACTTTGGGGACATTGGGGACAATGGGGACATTTGGGGGATTTGGGTGTTGGGGAAATTTGGGGACTTTGGGGACATTGGGGACATTGGGGGTTGGGGACATTTGGGGACATTTTGGGGCACTTTGGGGTCATTTTGGGGACGCTGAGGCCTTGGGGACATTGGGGACATTTGGCTGTTGGGGATTTGGGGACACTTTGGGGACATTGGGGACATTGAGGGGGTTGGGGACATTTGGGGACTTTTGGGGACATTTGTGGGGATTTGGGGTTGGGGACGGTGGGGACACTTTGGGGGGATCGGGGACATTGGGGGGGTTGGGGACATTTGGGGACATTGAGGGACATTGAAGGATTTGGGGACATTGGGTGTTGGGGACATTTGGGACACTTTGGGGACATTGGGGACATTGAGGGGGTTGAGGACATTTGGGGACACTTTGGAACATTTGGGGACATTTGTGGGGATTTGGGGTTGGGGACATTGGGGACACTTTGGGGGACATCGGGGACATTGGGGGTGTTGGGGATTTGGGGACATTTTGGGGACTTTTGGGACACTATGGGAACATTGGGGACATTGAAGGATTTGGGGCCATTTTGGTGACATTGGGTGACATTTGGTGACATTTGGGGACATTTGGGGACTTTTGGGGGATTTTTGGGGACATTGGGAACATTGGGGGTTGGGGACATTGGGGACACTTTGGGGACATTTGGGGGATTTGGTGTTGGGGAAATTTGGGGACTTTGGGGACATTGGGGACATTGGGGGGATTTGGGACATTTGGGGGCACTTTGGGGACATTTTGGGGACATTTGGAGACATTTTGGGGACGCTGAGGCCTTGGGGACATTGGGGACATTTGGTGACATTGGGTGACATTTGGTGACATTTGGTGTCCCCCGCAGCCGCCGCCCCCCCCCGGAGCTGCCACCCCCGGCCGGGACAGGTGAGCGTCCCCTCCCCCCCTTGGGGACACCTCGGGGACACCTCGGGGACACCTTGGGGACACCTTGGGGGACAGCGCCAGCCCTGACCCCCGCCCCTCTCTCCACAGGAGCCTGAGATGTCCCCAAAGTGTCACCAGATGTCCCCAAAGTGTCACCAGATGGCCCCAAAGTGTCACCAGATGGCCCCAAATGTCCCCAAAATGTCTCTAAAATGGACCCAAATGTCCCCAAATGTCCCCAAAATGTCCCCAAATGTCCCCAAATGTCCCCAAATGGCCCCAAATGGCCCCAAATGGCCCCAAATGTCCCCAGAGTGTCCCCAAATGGCCCCAAATCCCCCAAAATGTCCCCAAGCCCCCCAAATGTCCCCAAATGTCCCAAAATGGCCCCAAATGGCCCCAAATGGCCCCAAATGTCCCCAAATGTCCCCAAATGGCCCCAAATGTCCCCAAAATGGCCCCAAATGGCCCCAAATGTCCCCAAATGTCACCAAATGGCCCCAAATGTCCCCAAATGTCCCCAATGGCCCCAAATGGCCCCAAATGTCCCCAAGTGGCCCCAAATGTCCCCAGATGTCCCCAAATGTCCCCAAATGTCCCCAGATGTCCCCAAGGATGGCAATGAATAAAAAACGGCTGAAAAAAATCGGATTTTGGTCACTGGGGGGGGGACACGGGGACAGCGATGGTGACACCGGGAGGGGACACAGAGCAGAGGTGACACTGAGGTGACAATGGTGGCCTTGGGGACATCGGGGCCATGGTGACACCGGGAGGGGACACAGAGCAGAGGTGGCACCGAGGTGACAATGGTGGCCTTGGGGACATCATGGTGATGATGGTGACACCAGGAGGGGACACGAGAGCAGAGGTGACACCGCGGTGACAATGGTGGCCTTGGGGACACCGGGACATTGGTGACACCAGGAGGGGACACTGCAGTGACAATGGTGGCCTTGGGGACATTGGGACATGGTGGCACCAGGAGGGGACACGAGGCCGTGGGGACATCGAGTGATGGTGGCCTTGGGGACATCGGGGCCGTGGTGGCCTTGGGGACATCGGGGCCATGGTGACACCAGGAGGGGACAGGAGGCCTTGGTGACATTGGGTGATGGTGGCCTTGGGGACACTGAGGTGACAGCGACCTTGGGGACATCGGGGCCATGGTGACACCAGGAGGGGACACTGAGGTGACAATGGTGGCCTTGGGGACATCAGGGCCATGGTGACACCAGGAGGGGACACAAGGCCTTGGTGACATTGGGTGATGGTGGCCTTGGGGACACTGGGGCCATGGTGGCCTTGGGGACATCGGGGCATTGGTGGCACCAGGAGGGGACACTGCAGGGACAATGGTGGCCTTGGGGACATTGAGGCCATGGTGGCACCAGAAAGTGACACAAAGCCAAGGGTGACATCAGGGTGACAGCGACCTTGGGGACATCGGGGGGCGTTGGTGGCCTTGGGGACATCAGAGTGATGGTGACACCAGGAGGGGACACGAGACCAGAGGTGACATTGAGGGGACAATGGTGGCCTTGGGGACATCAGGGCCATGGTGACACCAGGAGGGGACACGAGGCCTTGGTGACATCGAGTGATGGTGGCCTTGGGGACATCGGGACATTGGTGGCCTTGGGGACACTGAGGCGATGGTGGCACCAGGAGGGGACACAGAGCAGAGGTGACACTGAGGTGACAATGGTGGCCTTGGGGACATCGGGACAATGGTGGTGGCCTTGGGGACATCACGGTGATGGTGGCACCAGGAGGGGACACAAGTCCAAGGGTGACCTTAGGGTGATGGTGGCCTTGGGGACATCGGGACATTGGTGACACCAGGAGGGGACACGAGGCTGTGGGGACATCGAGTGATGGTGGCCCTGGGGACATCGGGTCAGTGATGGTGGCCTTGGGGACATTGGGGTGACAGCGGCTCTGGGGACATTGGGGGGGCATTGGTGGCCTTGGGGACATCGGGGTTTGGTGGCACCAGGAGGGGACACTGAAGGGACAATGGTGGCCTTGGGGACATTGGGGTGATGGTGGCAACAGGAGAGGACACAGAGCAGAGGTGACACTGAGGTGACAGTGGTGGCCTTGGGGACATCGGGGCATTGGTGGCCTTGGGGACACTGAGGCGATGGTGGCATCAGGAGGGGACACGAGGCCTTGGGGACACTGAGGTGACAATGGTGGCCTTGGGGACATTGGGGCCATGGTGGCACCGGGAGGGGACACGAGGCCGTGGGGACATCGAGTGATGGTGGCCTTGGGGACATCGGGGCCATGGTGACACCAGGAGTGGACACTGAAGGGACAATGGTGGCTTGGGGGACATCGGGGCATTGGTGGCACCGGGAGGGGACACGAGGCCATGGTGACATCGAGTGATGGTGGCCTTGGGGACATTGGGTCAGTGATGGTGGCCTTGGGGACATCACGGTGATGGTGGCACCAGCAGGGGACAAAGCGAAGGGTGACCTTAGGGTGATGGTGGCCTTGGGGACATCGGGTCAGCGATGGTGGCCCTGGGGACATCGGGGCATTGGTGGCCTTGGGGACATCACAGTGATGGTGACACCAGCAGGGGACAAAGCCAAGGGTGACCTTAGGGTGATGGTGGCCTTGGGGACATCAGGGCCATGGTGGCACCAAGAGGGGACACAATGCCTTGGGGACATCGAGTGATGGTGGCCCTGGGGACACTGAGGTGACAGCAGCTCTGGGGACATCGGGGCCATGGTGGCACCAGGAGGGGACACTGAAGGGACAACAGTGGCCTTGGGGACACTGAGGCCATGGTGGCACCAGGAGGGGACACGAGGCCTTGGGGACATCGAGTGATGGTGGCCTTGGGGACATCGGGGTATTGGTGACACCAGGAGGGGACACTGAAGGGACAATAGTGGCCTTGGGGACATCGGGGCCATGGTGGATTTGGGGACATCGGGGCATTGGTGGCACCAGGAGAGGACACTGAAGGGACAATGGTGGCCTTGGGGACATCGGGGCCATGGTGGCACCAGAAAGTGACACAAAGCCAAGGGTGACATCGGGGTGACAGCGACCTTGGGGACATTGGGGGGCGTTGGTGGCCTTGGGGACATCAGGGCCATGGTGGCACCAGGAGGGGGACACGAGAGCAGAGGTGACACTGAGGTGACAATGGTGGCCTTGGGGACATCGGGACATTGGTGACACCAGGAGGGGACACTGAAGGGACAATGGTGGCCTTGGGGACATCGGGGTGATGGTGACACCAGGAGGGGACACGAGGCCTTGGTGACATTGAGTGATGGTGGCCTTGGGGACATCAGGGTCATGGTGGCCTTGGGGACATTGGGGGGCGTTGGTGGCCTTGGGGGACATCACGGTGATGGTGGCACCAGCAGGGGACAAAGCCAAGGGTGACCTTAGGGTGATGGTGGCCTTGGGGACATCGGGGCCATGGTGGCACCAGGAGGGGACACTGAAGGGACAATGGTGGCCTTGGGGACATTGGGACATGGTGGCACCAGGAGGGGACACGAGGCCGTGGGGACATTGAGTGATGGTGGCCTTGGGGACACTGGGTCAATGATGGTGGCCTTGGGGACACTGGGGTGACAGCGGCTCTGGGGACATCGGGACATGGTGACACCAAGAGGGGACACCAGGCCTTGGTGACATCAGGTCATGGTGGCCTTGGGGACATTGGGTCATGGTGGCCTTGGGGACATTGGGACAAGGGTGGCACCGGGAGGGGACACAAGGCCTTGGTGACATTGAGTGATGGTGGCCCTGGGGACACTGGGGGGTGATGGTGGCCTTGGGGACATCGGGGCATTGGTGACACCAAGAGGGGACACAAGTCCAAGGGTGACACTGGGGTGATGGTGGCCTTGGGGACATCGGGGGGCATTGGTGGCCTTGGGGACACTGAGGCCATGGTGGCACCAGGAGGGGACACGAGGCCTTGGGGACATCGAGTGATGGTGGCCTTGGGGACATCGGGGCATTGGTGGCACCAGGAGGGGACACTGCAGTGACAATGGTGGCCTTGGGGACATCGGGGCCATGGTGACACCAAGAGGGGACACAAGTCCAAGGGTGACACTGGGGAGTGATGGTGGCCTTGGGGACATTGGGGGGCATTGGTGGCCTTGGTGACATTGAGTGATGGTGGCACCAGGAGGGGACACGAGGCTGTGGGGACATTGGGTGGTGGTGGCCTTGGGGACAATTAGGTGACAATGGTGGCCTTGGGGACATCGGGGCCATGGTGGATTTGGGGACATCGGGGCATTGGTGGCACCAGGAGGGGACACTGAAGGGACAATGGTGGCCTTGGGGACATTGAGGCCATGGTGACACCAGAAAGTGACACAAAGCCAAGGGTGACATTGGGGTGACAGCGACCTTGGGGGACATCGGGGGGCATTGGTGGCCTTGGGGACACTGAGGCGATGGTGGCACCAGGAGGGGACACGAGAGCAGAGGTGACACTGGGGTGACAATGGTGGCCTTGGGGACATCGGGACATTGGTGGCACCAGGAGGGGACACGAGGCCGTGGGGACATCGGGTGATGGTGGCCTTGGGGACATTGGGGGGCATTGGTGGCCTTGGGGACATCGGGGCCATGGTGACACCAGGAGGGGACACTGAAGGGACAATGCTGGCCTTGGGGACATCGGGACATGGTGGCACCAGAAAGTGACACAAAGCCAAGGGTGACACTGGGGTGACAGCGACCTTGGGGACATCGGGGGGCATTGGTGGCCTTGGGGACATCACGGTGATGGTGGCACCAGGAGGGGACACGAGAGCAGAGGTGACACTGAGGTGACAATGGTGGCCTTGGGGACATCGGGACCATGGTGTCATCAGGAGGGGACACGAGGCCTTGGGGACATCGGGTCAGTGGTGGTGGCCTTGGGGACACTGGGGTGACAGCAGCTCTGGGGACATTGAGGCGATGGTGGCCTTGGGGACATCGGGGTGATGGTGGCACCAGGAGGGGACACTGAAGGGACAATGGTGGCCTTGGGGACATCGGGTCATGGTGGCACCAGGAGGGGACACTGAAGGGACAATGGTGGCCTTGGGGACATCGGGACCATGGTGACACCAGAAAGTGACACAAAGCCAAGGGTGACACTGGGGTGACAGCGACCTTGGGGACACCGGGGCATTGGTGGCCTTGGGGACACTGAGGCGATGGTGGCACCAGGAGGGGACACAGAGCAGAGGTGACACTGAGGTGACAATGGTGGCCTTGGGGACATCGGGTCAGTGATGGTGGCCTTGGGGATATTGGGGTGATGGTGGCACCAGGAGGGGACACTGAAGGGACAATGGTGGCCTTGGGGACATTGAGGCCATGGTGGCACCAGGAGGGGACACAGAGCAGAGGTGACACTGAGGTGACAACGGTGGCCTTGGGGACATCGGGGTGATGGTGACACCAAGAGGGGACATGAGGCTGTGGTGACATCGAGTGATGGTGCCTTGGGGACATCGGGGGGCGTTGGTGGCCTTGGGGACATCAGGGCCATGGTGGCACCAGGAGGGGACAAAGCCAAGGGTGACCTTAGGGTGATGG